>CAUYON010195452.1:0-51229 GCA_963573935.1 Arctocebus calabarensis | reverse complement strand
TCTCTCTCCCTCCTCTCTCTCCATCTCTCTCTGTCTCTCTCCCTTCTCTCTCTCCATCTCTCTCTGTCTCTCTCCCTTCTCTCTCTCCATCTCTCTCTGTCTCACTCCCTCCTCTCTCTCCATCTCTCTCTGTCTCACTCCCTTCTCTCTCTCTCCATCTCTCTCTGTCTCTCTCCCTTCTCTCTCTCCATCTCTCTCTGTCTCTCTCCCTTCTCTCTCTCCATCTCTCTCTGTCTCTCTCCCTTCTCTCTCTCCATCTCTCTCTGTCTGTCTTCCTTCTCTCTCTCCATCTCTCTCTGTCTCACTCCCTTCTCTCCCTCCATCTCTCTCTGTCTCACTCCCTTCTCTCCTCCCCGCTCTCTATCTTTCTGTCTCTCTTCTCTCCCCATCTCTCCATTTCTGTCTCTTCCTCCCCCTTCCCTCTCTATTCCTCTCTGTCCTGTCCCCCTCTCTTTCTTTCCTCTCTCTTTCCTTCTCTCTGTCTCTTTATCTCTCCCCCTACCCGCCTCACTATCCCACCCCCATACCACCTTCTCTTTTTATGAAACCTTAAATACATCATTTAATCAACTCCACAATTTCAATTTCACACAGTTGTCAGCTCAAATGCCCGCCGACGTGGTGAAGACCCCACAGATTGTGGGCAGGGGTCACAGGGCCACCAGGCCTGCCTCTTCCTCGGATGGCTCCCAGCCTAGCTCCGGCCCTGCCCCCAGCCTGGGAGGGGGGATTTCAGATTTCAGAGGCTTCTGCTTCCTGGTGGCAACTGTCAATCAGTCATGTAGATGTTTCTCTTGTCATCAGTGTGAAATTACCAGAGTGGCCTCATTATCCGCTTACTCCAAATTTGGAGGCAATATTTCTGTTTGAAGGGTAATAATCTGCATTTAAAACCAAAATAACGTCTCAGGTACAAGGGAAGCAGAGGGAAGGAAGATGACAGTTTGGGACAACCCAAGATGAAGAGAAGTATCTGGGCTTTTTTATCCAGACATACATATACGCAAAGCCCTTTATTACCCTAACTCAGAGCCCACCTTTCCTGAAAGCCATTGAATATTTTTCCAGCTGGGGTAGAGTGGGGCGGGGAGGGGAAGGAAGGCCCACATGGCTTTAAAATATTCATCCCTTCTCAGATTCTTGTCCCCTTTACCTGACCACACTACAGAGCTGCTGCTATAACAAAAAGGTAATCCATTCAAATGGACGGAAAGGGATGAGGGGGCTGAGGCTCATGTGCAGATCCAAGCACTGGCAAGTCCCCAAGGCTCACTGAGGGGTGTGGGCCTGTACCCCATCAGCAATGGGGACTGTCTCGTCTCACCAGGGGCACTTCAGAGCTGCCTGACCCCTCCCTCTGTCCACCCCTGTCATCTCATCACCCCAGTGTCAGGCCCCAGCTTTATTTATTTTTCTCAAATGGATCCAGAAATGGCTAGGGGGAGGAGCACTTCCCAATAATTGAGTGCTGGCTTTGTCGGGAAAAGCCACACTCGGGACTCCAAGTGTCCCCAGCTGCTGTGGGTAGAAGTGGGCAGAGCTGAGTGTGTGTTTGTGCATGTGTGGGGGTTTGGGGGTAGGGAGGTCATTAAAACCAATCCTGATTTTGTTTCTTTTGTAACCTTAAATAAACCTACAGCCTCTTTGGAACCTGAGTCTTCTTGTCTGCAGAAAAGGGACAGTAAGAAAACCTAACCCACCCTCCCTGTGGGGACCACAGCAAGGACAAACTGAAATGAAGCCTCCCCTCATTCCCCCAACCTGTCCTGAGATTAGTATAATTGTTGTGACCCTGGTTGTTTACCAATCACCCAGGTCTTCCTGCCACGTGAGCTTTGTTTTTCATTCTCTCTGAACCTTGTTTTTTCTATCCACAAATACTGAAAAATGGAAATATTCATTCCTCCTTACAGGGCAAAAGTGAGATCTAAATAAAATGTACATGGTGCCTCTCACTCCTTATTCCTCACCTCCACCACCTTCTCTCATTTCTACCTGCAGGTATTGGCAGCTTTCCTTGGGATAGTCTTTGCAAATTTAGCTTCCCAATTAGCTTCTTGCTAAAATTAAAGTTGACCTCTCATCTGCAAGATGCAACGTAGTCTGAGAAGAGTGATTTTCTAAAAACTTGAGTCTGTGTTCCTGGTGCCCAGCACAATGCTAGGCACATAGGGGGGACACCAATGAATGGATGGATGGATGGATGGATGGGATGATGGATGGATGAATTGATAGATTGATGGCTGGCTGGCTGGATGGATGGATGAAAGCTCCTGAACAGGCTGAGTGTTTAATGCTTGCTGTGTGAATGAATGAATTAGTGAATGAATGAATGCATAATGAGACCGTCTCATCTGCAAATGAGTATATCCTCTCATTTGCTTAGGACTCAGCCCTACCTTCCCACGGTGGCTTTCTGAAGTTCCAGAACACAGAGCACAGGAGCCAACAAGAAACTGGGAATAAAGGGGTTTGATCTGCACACTGCAAACACCTCTTGCAAAAAAGAGGAATAAAAAAAATGTCAGTTTCATCTATGGGGGAAGAGAAGGCATTGAGACATGTTAAATGGTTAGGAAGAAGGCTGCTTGTTTTCCTTTTTCCTTGTGCAGGCTGGAGGGGGGCAGTGTGGAAAGAGGTTCATTATTTTTCGGCACTCTGAAGGCAGGTGAACAGGGAAAAGCAGGCTGCAGCCTGGCATCATGTTCTGAGCCTTTGAAAAACATAGAGCTCTCAAGGCAAGGGAAGGGTTTGATGCGATTTAAAAAAGACAGACTCCCACACCTCTCAGATCCATATGTTTCCATTCAAGATCTCGTTCCCCTCCTAGGCTGGTGCTACCGCCGGCTTTGCAGCCGAGCCCGGCTGTTCTGCTGACGCTCTCAGGACCCACAGCTCACTGAGCAGGCAGACGGCCTGGGCATCTGCACAGCGGGCTCAAGGTGCCAAGGCAGGCCCTGGGCCAAGCTGCAGTGGCAAAGGGGTGCCTGGTCCCACGTGCTCTGTGCCTGCGTGTGATCAGGCGGGGCCTCTCTGCAGGAAGCTAAGAGGACAAAAAATAAAATCAATGAAGTAGTGTGTGCCTATGGATCAGAGCTTAAAGAGCTGGTCCCTACTCTCTGTAATGAGGTCACATTGCCAGTAAGTTTTGTTTTGTTTCCCAAGGTGAATTCCTTGTGTTATAAACAGGCATGTCTGTCAAAAAGAAAGTTCTGGGACCAATGGAGTTTGGGAAATATTAGGTTTATCCCATCTCGCCCCCCTTCTTTCTCTTCTCTTCCCCATTCCTCCCTTCCTCCCTCATTTCCTTCCATCTATCTTTTCTCCTACCCATTATCAATCCATCGCACATCCATCCATCCGTACACCCATCCATCCTTCATTATCCTCTTCCATCTATCACCCATCCAGCCACTGACCATTTATTCATCTTTCCATCTTGCTTTTTTTTTTAATTGTTGGGGATTCATTGCGGGTACAAGAAACCAGGTCACACCGATTGCATTTGTTCGGTAAAGTCCCTCTTAGAATTGTGCCTCGCCCCCAAAGGTGTGTCACACGCAGAGACCCACCCCTCCCTCCGTCCCGTCTCCATCTTGCTTTCTTTTTCCATTTCCTCCTTCTTCTCTTCCTCCTTCCTTCCCTTCTTCCCTACATTTATCCTTCCTCTTTCCCTCCTCCCACCCATCCCTCCATCCACCCTTCCGTCCATTATTCATCATGTGTCCTGGCATCTTTTTATCCTGTTTTCCTCTTTTCATTTCCTTCATCTGCTCTTTCTTCCCTCCTCCCTCCCATTTCTTTATTTGACAAATAATTATGAAGTACCCAGGACAATTATGTGGCTGATAAGACAGACGACGTCCCTGCCCGTATGGAGCTTACCTTCTAAGGGAGAAATCATGAAGCAAGCAAGCAGACAGACAAGCAAAATAAATTCATGTAGTGCTGGTAGCTAGGAAGGAAAAAACCCAGGGTGATGGAATGGGGTGTGGCTTTTAGAAGGTGGGGTGAACCACTCTGGGGAAGACCTGGGAAGGGCCCTCAGCAATGGTGGCATCTCCATTACCTCCTGCAGGGGAGGCGGAGCCAGCCTCACTCTTATAAATTTGAACAGATCCCACAAGGACAGGACTTGTCAGAGCAGGACTGTCAGAGCCTTTAGAGCATGGCAATGCCCTGTGCTTTGGACAGTGGGAGAGCTGTGCTATTTTCAGAAGTCTTGTCCTAAGGCATGGGTTGCTTGTGAGGACACATCAGATTGGGGATGGGGCCTGGACCAGCTGACAAGAGTGTGGACGCTGTTGCTTTTCGAATGCCCAACCTTAGCCTCTGAGCAAAAGGGTCACTGGCAGAGAAACTGAGGCCCTCCCATCCCCCCCACTGCTCCAGGGCCCAGCAACAGCAGCCCCCTTTGTGTGCTTTCTCCTGGGAAAGCCTCACAAAGTTCCCTTGATGTGCTGAGGTTGGAACACACATTGGCCCATTTTACTGGTGAGACAACTGAGGCTGTCCGTCTTGTGGGAAGCCTGAAAATAAAATCCGCTCTCTCCTCCTGTGCCCGTGCTCCAGGCTTTTGGCTTCTGCTGACACCAGCCTCACCCTGTGTCCCTTTCCCCTTGGGCAACGTTCTACAGTCCTGCTGCCTCCGTCTCACCTCTGAGCTCTCGCGTCTGCCACTCTCCTATGCCTGAAGTGTGGCCCCTAAAACTACCAAACCCAATGCAGGCTCCCATCCACCCATCCAAGGTGCACATTTCAGCCTTCTAGGGGAGGTGTTTACAATATTCATGATGCCCAGGCCCTGCCCCAGACCAGTGGCCGGGGGTGTTGGCCAAGAGATCAGCATTATCTAATTCTCCACAGTAGATTCTAACATGAAGCCATGATGGAAAACGCCACACCTCCAGCCCCTTCTAGCACCTTGCTGTTTATCACAGTTTCATTGCTAGCCCTGTGGCTTCTGAGAGACCCACCTCTAAAGCTGTACCCCCAATCTAAAGCTGCCTACACCCCTAGTCATTCTCCATCACCTCACCTCGCTGGGGGTATGTTCTTCCATGCACCTACTGCGTTCGGAAATTACCTCGAGTGGTCATTGGTTTAGTGCCTGTCTGGGCCACAGGCTTCTGGGGAACAGAGGTGGCTTGATTGTGTCCCCTTCTGCACTCCCGGAATCAGGGTGTCCAGTACGCCGCAGGGTGGTCCTTAACCTGTAACTGTTGACTTGAAGGAAGTTCAGAGAGGCTAAACTTCCTGGCTGAGATCTCCCAGCTGGGGGTGGACCTGTGCCTGGAAAGCTGTACCCTCAGACCACGGAGCAGTGAACATCCCCATTCTATATTCCTTATTTGGTAGATGGGAGAATGGCGATCCCAGGTGGGATCATAGACGCACACACCCCACTCCACTACCACGTCTTAGGCCAAGTTTGGGACCGAGTTTGCCAGCTGCCCCTTGCCCCCAGTATGGCCATGATTAGAAATCCCAATGAGCTGTGTTCTGCCTGATTGTCAGAGAAGACCAGCCTTTGTGCCAGACAAAGCAAGCTCTGGCGTTACCTCTCTGATCACCAGGAGACCTCCAGGCAGGGAGGTGGGGGAGAGAGACCTTGCATGGGCCTTTCTCAGTGTGGATGAGGCCATAAACAGGATCAGAGCAGAAGGACAGCAGTTCACCCAACATCAATTCCTATCCCCTCTCCTGCCTTCCCAATCCTCGTCTTCCCTATGGGATTCTAGGGGATACAGGTCTTGGTTTTGCTCCAATAATCAGGAGATCAAGGAGGGCGTTGTAGGATGGAGAATGTCTGGGGTCGACAGGTACGATGTCTTGATTAGGTTCTCCTGTGAAATGGGAAGCACCCATGCACCCCGCACTCACAACCTTACACCTTGCCTGTTGTTTGACCTAGTGATTATTACTTGGTTGTGGGAGATAATGAGAGAAAACCACTATCAATGTATACAACAGAGATGTAGCTATCAGGATGTTCAATGCAGCATTATTTACACTAGGAGAAAGCCATTGGAAATGACCTAGTCATTCAACACTAGGAGATTGATTAAAATATATATATATACACACAAATATATATTTATATGAATGAATGAGAACAAAGTCATTTTAAAAAACTGGCTGCACAAAAATATCATGGACAAATATTCTCCTTGTATTGTCATATTTTTTGAAGAACTCACTGCAAATCGTGAATCCACTAGCTACTTCTTTTTCGTTTTTGACAAATGAACAATACATATTCACTAAAAGAAAGAATTTGAAGGACACAGGCTCAACTATCTATTTACCTTGGATTTAATAGGGGTAGGAATTACGGATCATACTGATGTCTTGCTGGCCTGTTTTTTTTTAACAGTGTACACATGTTACTTTTCTAATGAAAGAACACAAAAGAAAAGTTCTGTGCCATACCCACCTCCCAATATTGTTTTGAGAATCAAATGAAGGAGACTGTTCCAAGTGTGACATGAACATGAAACATAACCACACTTGCCTAGAAATAGTATTGCCTATGGAACTTGATGAATATTAAATATATACATAAACATCTAATGCTCTAATCTTGGGGAAATTGTTTAGTGCTACAGATATTTGGAACTGGGGACCTCTTACAAGACCCAGCTCACATTGCCCTTCTTCAGGGAAGGGTCTCTACCCGGCACACCCGGAGCAAAGGCAGTAGGATTCTTTCTTTGTTTTCCTAAAGCATTAATTCATCCCCAAATTAGAAAATTCATCTGTTAATTATCTCCCTTCCACATCAGGCTGGGTGCCCCGCGAGGGTCCAGGCCATGATGTTTACTTCTAAAACCACGGGTTCTTATAGAGTACCCAGTACATAGTAGGCAATTAATAATTGTTTGTCGAAAAGCTAGATGAATGAATGACGTTCACAGCAGCTCCCTCTATTCAAGCAAGGGCTTCTGAAAACGTGTGTGTAATTCCAAGCTATAAATTGAATTGTATTTTTATATTCAGTAGGGGACTTGCTATTTAAAGGAACCCTGATGTAAATCCTTTTTATAAAATGAAGACATCTTGAGTAATGTGAATAATTGCTCCCTGACATGTCTGTTTATAAGTTGAGATTTTTAAGGAGCAGGAAGACGCATGTGTTTAAAAAGAAATTCATGTGACAAATATTTGTGAAGTCTGTGCCAGGCTGTGGTGCTGGGAGAGGGTGGAACTACAGAGTGACCTCAACCCTTAAGGACTCGCACCCCCAGCGACGGTGTCCGGTAATATTGTCCTAGGCGTCTGAGGACCAGCAGTGGCTAAGTCAGAATCCTGCCTGCCCACTTTCTGGCTGTTGTGCTTCCCGGGGCCACTTAACCTCCACCGCTGTGTGTCTGTATCGTGAAGGCAACACAGGTACCCACCTCCCACCAGTCAGGAAGATAAAACGAGACAGCGTGTGTGAACTGATTGAAGAATGGCTTTTATCATGAGAAGGCCAGCAGGAGAATGTCCACGTGAAGTGCACACCAGGGAAATCCGTGGCCACTAGAGTCGTGACGATTTGCGTGCCTTTGTTTCTTCTTAACAGCTAGAGTCTCAGTTTCTCCTCTGCTAAACAACAGCAAAAACACCTGTGAAATGGGCTCGGCGCCTGTGGCTCAACGGGCTAAGGCGCCAGCCATGTACACCTGAGCTGGCGGGTTCGAATCCAGCCCGGGCCTGCCAAACAACAATGATGGCTGCAACCAAAAAATGGCCAGGCGTTGTGGTGGGTGCCTGTAGTCCCAGCTACTTGGGAGGCAGAGGCAGGAGACTCGCTTAAGCCCAGGAATTGGACGTTGCTGTGAGCTGTAATGCCACGGTACTCTATCCAGGGTGACAGCTTGAGGCTCTGTCTCAAAAAAAAAAAAAAAAAAAAAACACCTGTGTGAAATGAAGACATGTTGAACTTGAAGGGAAGAAATGGGATAGGTAGTGTTTCAGATAATTTAACAATGTTTCTTATGTTTTAGGAGGACAGGAGTTTAATTTATGCCCCTTCCCGTCTGCCCCTCAGTTTCCTGCCCCCCTGCTCACAGAAGAAGATTCTAGCATAGGAGAGCAAGGTCCCTTTCTTCCTCAGGCTGAACTTCTACAAATGTGAGCTGAGGCTGAGGGCGCCCGGTAGATGGATACCTGAGTCAGTGGGGTGACACACTGGGCACACAGGGATAGGAGGCACTTCATTAGTACTAGTGTACAGGAGACAAACAGGCCATTGTTCAGATACAGGAAATACAGGAGAGTGGTTGTAAGTGTTAGATATAGATGATCATCTTTTGTCCCCATTTTGTGGAAGGGAAGGCTGAAGTTCAAGGTCCCATAGCTGCTCAAAAGAAGCAGAACTACACTGATCTGTAATAGAGGGGAAACTCCAGGTCACGAGATTGCTCCGTCAGTGGGTGTCTCTCTTTACAAAACCACAGCTCTCTTGAAGTAAGATTTCATCACAGGGTAAGAGAGAGCCTTTATTTTCCAATTGCTACCCTCCCAAGAGCAGAGGATTATACTCGGGGTTGGCAGATGGGATGGAGGTATTAGAAAGCCAGGAGCGGGCAGGGATGCAAGCTGGCACCCCACTGGCAGGCCTGTGCCACGCCAGTTCCTACACAGTCCTGCTGTGGACTATAAACAAGACAGCCGCACAGACACACTGTCAGCTCCATGGCTGCAGACCGCTGGGCAGGCCCTATGAGTTAGGGGCTCCCTGAGGCAGTCTAGCCCAGCCTTTCCTGCTGACCCTACTGATGAACCAAGAAACTGGCCACGGTCATTCATTCTGTGTGATTAGATGTCCAAGGCTCCCACCTCACTGGTTCTCCTCCAATCCTCATAATGGTTTGATGCCTGGGGGATGGGGGGTGTAATTTAGGCCTTATTCCCTTTTCTCTGTGTATTTAACAATCACAGAGAGAACCTTATCCTCCACTGGCTCTAGGTGCTTCCAGATATCAGCTCATGTCCTCCTGATAAGAGACACCCTTTATAGTGGGTGCCATTATTATCCCCATTTCATGGAAACATTAACTGAGGCATAGAGAGTGAAGACCTTGGTCAAGGTCACGCACACTTCTGATCACTGGGCTGGGCTACCTGGCCCCTTGTGAACAGAAACTCATTCCCTTTAGACTTCTCCTTCAGTTTTTTATGATTTCACCAAGGAGAAAGTCTCAATTTGGTATTAGTCTGTCGTACACAACTCTCCAGAGCTTACTACTATCATTTAACAAAGACAGAGGGCTTCCGGCTCAGGGCCTTAGTGCCTTCTAGGCTGCCGTGTTTAACGAGAAGGGTTATTAAGGTGGATATGTCCATGATTAAATTTGGTAAGTGCTGCCCTATGTAGAAACAGGTTCTAAGGGATTCAGGGAACAGGGATGCTGCTTAAGGTCTCAGCACAGAGCAGGTCACTTGTGAAGAACTAAAAAGAGGTGGTCTTTTTACCACCTGCCGTCTTGAGTTTTTTCAATCCAATTCAGTTCAGAACTGTTTCAACAAACAGCTTTAGAATGACTGGCAAGAGGTATAACGCATATGTGAACACTGTGAAAGTCACAAATGTTACACAAATGTGATGTATCGCGATTTTAATATTTTTTTAATTGGGGCCGTTATTCCTTTAGCCACACCTTTTGTGTGTGTATGTGTACGTGTGTATGTGTGTGTGTGTTTTTCCTCAGACACTTTATCCCGAAAGGGTTACAAACCCAAGGAAAGCTTTTTCGTAAGCACAAAGAACTAATATTAGCAGATTGGGGTTTCTGTAAATATTCATTGTAATCTGTGATTTGGTGAGCATCGAATTCCACCCTCCCGAAAGCTGCACATTTATAACTTGTGAATTCATAAATATTTACGAATTCACACAATCATCACTGACAAATTATTTCATCTGACAGCTCCACACAGGCTCTGCCTGGTTTTGTGAAATTCTGATCAAATCTCACGTAAAGTTCCCGAGTGACAAGCAGGGACCAAACGCAGCTGAACTCACAACCAGATCCTTACGATTCTAATGGGTCAGTAACTGATATTTACAACAACAACAGTAACAACCTGAGCGAGAGAGATTTTGTGATACGATGGGCTGCCAGATGTTCTCCACAACTGTACATATATTTATAGCAACGCGTCTTTGAAAGTGTTAAAAAAACTGGGCCTTGTTAAGAGGAAGACACGAGCGTCCTTCAGGAAGAGATAAGCTCGCAGGACCTGTGTGCTGAGTTTGGAGCCGGAATTTGGGGTCTGTGTGCTTTCTCGCAGGGCTCCAAACCTTGCTGAACCACGGTTTCTAAGTTTGAATTTGAAATAATAAAAGCTGCCACCCAACATGGTCATTATGGTAAAGCCTCCGGGCCGGGGTGTGCCACATAGTAGGAGGTTCCACGTATCTTGGTTTTATTATTACCCCGGAAAAGAATAGTTGGGTTGACTAGTCAAGATTTTAGACATAATGGTGTTTTCGGTGATTTTGAACACATACGGAGGGAGGGTGGCTTTCTTTTCCTCTGCTTCCACCTAAAGTCACCATGGAGGGACGTTTCTGTGTGTGGTTTTAAAGAGTCACGTGCCTCTCACGCGAGGCCTGCAGGTCGCCTGAAGTATCCCTCCCCTGCTGGAATAGTTCCTCCAGCCATGCACCTTTGCGCAGACAAGAAATAACTTGCCATCCTCCCCTCCAGTTCAGTTCAGTGGTTGAATATCATCCTGGTGAATATTGCTTTCAGATGAATTGGAACGAACTCCTGGTGGTGTTGGTCAGGGCCGAATCAGGGGACCTCAAACCACGTGGGATGAGAAAAATCTGACTTTGGTGATAGGAGCCGGGGCTGCTGCTGCTTAGGCCAATTCATTGCAATGTTTGACAGGTTCAGCTTTGCCTCGACTCCAGGCCCCAGGCTGTGCTGGGGCAGTTATGAAGGCTAAATCAGGGCATCTGTTCCTTGGCGTGAAACGTCCAGTAGCTGCCCATAGTGCCCCACCTAGCTCCGCTCCTTCCATGCTACCCCACCTGCCTTAGATTCCTATTTCTCCCACAAACTGAGCTCATTCCCACCTCAGGCCTCCGGCACTTGCTGTTCCCTCTGCCCCAAAGCACCTCTAGGTCCTGCCAAGTTCGTCATGAATCTGCCCCCTTTCTTGTCGCCCAGGTCTCCCGTGAACGGCCACCTCCTCAGAGAGCCCTTCCTGACCCTCCTCTAGTCATCATGCTTCATCAGATTGCTCTCTTTCTAATACTGCTATTTGATTTTTTTCATAGCGTTAACTGACACTTGCTAATTTCTTTTCTTTTACTTAGTTTCTGTCTCTGCCCACTCACTATGAGGGCCACAAAGGCAGGATCACGCCTGTCACGCCATTGCTAATCTCTCCTGCCTGGAGTAGCACCTGACATACAGTAGATACTCAGTAAATATCTGTTGATTGAACAAATAAACAGAGTTACAGAGAAGACTAGCCTGGGATTCACATAGACGACTTGGAAACTCTAAGCTCTACAACACACCAGCTTTGCCACCTTGGGCCACTTGAACCCAGGTGAGCCTCATCTGTAAAAAAGAATGTAGTCATCAGGCTTACCTTGTCCTTAGCATTGTGGGACTTTAGAGGCCGCCCAAATATAAGGGATCTAGCCCAACACTCAACATGGAGAAGAGTCACGTGTGGCTGGGGCCTCCACTTTGTGGTGGAAATGAATACGGTGTAACTGACGGTATCCTGCATTAATTTGGGCATTCCTACTCAGCATTCGTTTTAGTTCCTCTGACTTTTTCCTTCCACCTGAGGCTTCTAGAACCTTCCAATTCTGTTTCTGAGGAAACTCTGGCATATTTTAAGAAAACATGCTTGCAGGCTAATTGCATGGGCTCCCATAGGATTGGGGTGGGGTAAAGGAGGAGGGATGTCACTACAAGAGGTGTTGACAACAGAATTGAAGAAGAGCCGACATTCAGGAGGAAAACCCGTGTGGAGTTGAAGTTTTGCAATGTGAACTTTTCCAGCTGCAGACAAAGCCTTGGGTCATGCGCGGTTGTACGTGTGTGTGTGGGTGTGTGTTCAGCACTTTGTTTAACCATGGGTGCTTACTTGTTCCCACATGTGCACACACAACCTGGCATTTTCCAAAGTTGCTCTCAACACAAAATAAAGAAAAAAGATTTGTTTTTTTCCTGAACTTTTGCAATTTCAGCTTCTGTCCAGTTGGGTAAATTTGACACGGATTATGTCTTTTGTCTTTTCTCTCCTTTATTTTTTCCTCCCTCCAAACGTAGAAATTCCATGAGAAGTGTTTTTAAGAGCGCTAACTGACAAGTGTACACACGCCGTCCGCAGCCCGGGAGCGAGCTGCACAGTCGCTAACTTGTTAGACAGGAGCTAGATTACAATCATAAATAAATGATTTGCTGTCTCCTTGCATTCAGACTGGTAGCTTTTAAAGTGTGCCTGTCATCGCGGAATCAGATTTAGTCAAATGCTGTGTAACTGCAAAATTATCCTATCCTTACCTTTTTATTCTCCTTATAATGGACAGTTAAATTGGATTTTCAAATTTGAAGTGCATATGTTTTTCAAATCCCCAGAGGCTGTCTATTTTTTCATTTCTAAAGCAACTCACTAATGTTTATCATTACCACACAGAAATATTACAATTCTTAAGGGGCGCCTTACAAAATCAGCGCAGGAGAAATGTGCTTTATCGTCTCAAAATGAAACCAATTTCTCAGCTGATTTGCAATTTATTTACATGTTAGCATTTGATTTCCGGCTGATTTATAACCCCCACACGGCTCTGTCTCAGGGTTTATTTAGAAAGCAGACAACGGTGGTTGGGGAAGGTTGCGGAGTGCTGTGTGGCACGGGAAGGCTGCTTCCTCCAGACCGGAGTCAGCTGTGCCAGTCCCAAGTATCTCGGTTTAGTTTCTTCTTCAGCGAATCCAGAAGGGTGCTAGGCCCAGCCTCTTTTCGAAAGGGATCTTCTTCCTCTGCAAAGAGCAGGGATTCGGCCAGAGGAGCTGGAGAAGACACCTGGGGTATACTGGGCTTGCTTTCCCTGACTCATTCACATAAGGCTAATGACCGATGTGACACCCGGATTCAGGAAGTCTTGGGATTGGCAGTGGGGAGTTATTGGGGTTTATAGTTTTCTCTGTCTGACCACTTATTCATTGATCCATTCTTCCAGTCATTATTCTAGTTAGTTATTCCTCCATATTTCTCTCCCTGATCCATTTACTAGTATGTCCATCCATCCACCCACCCATCCATCCATCTATCCATCCGTCCGTCCACATATTTCCTTATTCACCTATCTACCTACCAACCCATCCACGTGTCCATCTAGCAAACGCTTCCCAGGACAGGCCTTTGGACTGAGAGCTAAAGATTTTGAGATGATGAAGAAACTGACGTGGCCATCACAAAGCTTGTGGTTATGCGAAGGAGACGGACATATACCTCTTAAGTTCATTGTGAAGCTCAAATTAATGCATATTAAGTGCTTAATAACCTATAAATTAGTTAAAAATATAATATACATGTGGAGTACATAATGTGTGCAAGTGTCCCACTTCCTTCAACTGTAGAACCACAGGAAAACAACTTCATCTCACCAAGCCTTGGTTTCCTCAACTATAAAAGGGGGGTGGGACATGGGCATGGTGGTTCATGCCTGTAATCCCAGCACTTTGGGAGGACAAAATGGGAGGATCACTTAAGACAGGATTTTGAGACCTGCCTGAGCAACATAGAAAGACCCTGTCTCTACAAAAATTAAAACAAAACAAAAAGTAGCACAGCAGGGTGGTGTTCTGCATGGGAGGTTGAGGCAGAAAGATCACCTGACCCCAAAAGTTCAGGGCTTCAGTGAACTATGACTGTGCCACTATGCTCCAGCCAGGGTGACAGAGCAAGACATTACATTTAAAAATAAATAAAGAAATAACATGGGGAAAGGGGGAATGGAGAAGAGTGGAGGGGGGAGGTTGGATGGAAGGCGGGTAAGTGGTGGGGCCACACCTACGGTGCATCTTAGAAGGGTACAGGTGAAACTTACTAAATGCAGAGTACAAATGTCTTCATACAATAACTAAAGCTATGTTAAACAGTTTGATGAAAATATTTCAGATTGTATATGAAACCAGCACATTGTACCCCTAGATTGCACTAATGTACACAGCTATGATTTAAATAAATAAATAAATAAATAAATAAATAATATAGGAGAAGAAGGTAATAATAATAATGCCTATCAGGCAGAGACCTAGGCAAAATTTGATCAAATAACCCATACAAAGAGCTTTGCATAACATTGGGACCATTGTTAGCACCTGATGAATTTTCTTTTTCTACTGCTTCTTATTAGGATTGTCACATTAATAACAGGGACAAAGGGGGAAAGAGCAATATGCCAAACTTAGAAGAAGAGGAAAGACATTATAGAAGAATGACTTTTGAACTACATGCCTGTGGTTTTGAGCTGAGTTTGGAAGAGGGAAGCTGTCCTTGGAAGTCAGAGGGGAAAAGCGTATCTAGGTGACAGGGCAGCTTGCACAAGACTCTGGGGCCGCAGGATGTGACTGAGCCTTCAGCCTAAGGTGAGGGGTGTATGGCAGGAGTGTGAGACCCATGGCAGAAGGGAAGGAGGTATGTGTGTCAAAGTGACCTCTAAGACCTTGCATTTAAGGATGCTGAGCTTGGGTTTTGTCCTGGGGATGATAAGAAGCCATTGGTAGGATTTAATGAGGACATGACTCTGTCCAGTTGGCACCTTAGGAAGGTCTTCCTTATAGAGAACATATGTGGAGGCAGAGAGCTGGGGACAGAGGCTAGAGAAATAGCTCCCTGGAGAGCCGAGAAGGCAGGACCAGTGTACTGGTGCACAGCTGGGGAGAAGGAGCAGATTCAAGAGATGTGTTTGTAAGTAGAATCAGCCAGGGACCAATCGGAGAGAAGACGGAGGGGTAACGAGGGCTTCACAGAGATCTCCAGGAGCACCCTATCAGAGGCAAAATCCCTGAGACTGAGATGAATTTTCCTCCTCACTTTGCTTCTATCTGCCCATGCCACGCAGAGCTACTCTGAATAAATTTGCATGTATTTGTGCAGCAAGCAGCCAGCGCTAAAAGGAGCATCTCTCTCTCTCTCTCCTCTGAATGTGAGCTCACATCCAGCATGACTCCCCTTCTGGGCAGAGTCAGGAGCCAGGGACTTCCTGAGTGAATCTGGACACATCCCTTACCTCTCACCTCTCTGCATCTGGGACAGGATAAACTCTTGTCCCTGGGGTCTCTAACACTGGGACATGGGGAGGACCGTGAGCTAGGACAATTCATGTTGTAAGTAATAGGACTCGCTTTAACGTGAAGGGTCTGGGTTCATGTAGGAAGAAAGTTAGAGGTTTCAGTTGAGTCAGGTCGTACAGTTCCATGATGTCACTCACTAAGGATGCTGTTATTTTCTGTCTCTCATGTGTACCCTGCGGTGTCACCTTCCTTCTAAGTCTAGTTCCCTTCAAAAGCTGTCTATGACTCTTTGCAGGCCTTATCACCACCTGCTTTTTTCCCCACCCTGCAGGGAGGAAAGGGAGTAACTTAATAAGGGCACCTTCCCCAAAGCCCTGAGATCCACTCTGATTGGACAGCTCACTTTCCATGCCCACCTGTGAACCAATCTCTGTGGTCAAAGGGAGGAGTTGTGCTGATAGTCTCCTCCAGGGTCACCTGCTTCTACTCTTAATCATGGTAGCTCTTGTGTCCCTACTCCGAAAGCAGGCCTTTTGACTCTCTTTGATCCTAAGGAGAGAGGAGAGAACTTCAAAAACATAGTCTCTGGGAAGACTGCCTGATTCACCACATATAGTGCATAGTCTAGCCATAATTAGTTCCAGGAAGTAAAGATAGTTAGGTATCCTCCCAGCAGTTTAGGCCTGGTGACGTCCACTTGATGGTCCTGCCCAGACATCCTGGAAACCCCATTGGTCACAAGCATCAGCTATTTTTATCCAGGAGATTTAGAGTGGCCAGCATGGTAGAGCTCTAGGGAAGTGTGAGTGGGATTCAAGTTGTTTGTATTGGACAGCCCAGGTCAAGTGTTGCTGCAGTAACAAACAAGCCTCCAAATCTTAGTGACTTAACAAAGCCAATACTTCTTTCTTATTCTCACAAAGTTCATGGTGAGTTTGAGTGACTGTCCAGGGAAGCTTTCCTTCACACAGCAAGTCAACAATCTGGGGAGTTTCAACCTTACATACACTAGCTTCCAGAGCAGGAAAAAGCAGGATGGAAAACTGTGACCTGCCTCTTAATTTCCCCTGCCCAGAAGTGACACACAGCCCATCTGCTTATGTGACTGTGTCCAACTTCAAATAATCCTCCTATGTTCCCTGAAGGAGAATTGAATTGGAAATACCAGAAAGAAGTAATATTTGTAATATCTGCCTCCAAAGTGGGTAGAGCCTGGCACCTGACTCAGACTCACCTTCTGTGTTTCTTATGAACGTTTTCCCCAAAGGTGAGAAGATGAAACCGTCTGTTGTTATCTGCTCTCCACCTGGTGTTTGGGATTAAGGGACAAACTGCCTTCTAGCGGTTCACATTCAACTTTAGGAGACAGGACCAATCGTTCAAAAAGAGAGAGAGTAAGAAGGACAAGTAATTTTAGAACCTGCTTCCTGGGCTTATTGTGAAGATAAAAGAAGATGAAGCATATGACGTTTCTGGCATGCTGCCCAATAAGAATAAGAGTTCTAGAAATAAAAAAATATTATTGCCATTTTACAGATGAGGCAATTGAGGCTCTGGTGGTGAGGTGACTCCAGGTCACCCAGTGATGGGGACCCAGTGACAGGGTGGCTGCAGAGTCCTCTGTTAATAGTATCACCCTTGACCTTACTTATATTCTATCCACATGAGAATCCTCTCTTCCTCTTGCACTGTCCATTCAAAGCTTGCTAAGGACTTCCTGACCAGCTCTGAGCACCTGGTCTTGTAACTAACACTGACGGATGCTAACTTTGGTAGGTACAAGGCGAGATGCTCTGCCACTTGGTTGCCTCTTTATCCAGGTGACGATAGAAGGAGACTTTGACTCCTGAGTCCCTCCTGTAGGTAGCCATGGTCTGATGACAGCATTTGTCATTGCAAGGTAGTCAGGGAATTGCTGTTGTGTTTTATAACCAATATTATCTTGGGAATTAATGGTACTAAGAGGTCCGTATTCTAAGATGATCAAACCTATATTTGTAAGCATCCACCATTCCCTGACTCTGGGAGTCTGGATTTAACTCCAAAGACTCCAGACCTGTGCTGTCCAAGATCACTTTCTATAACAATGAAAATATGGTGTATCGATGTTTTCAATACGGTATCATGGTAGCCATTGTCTTCATGTGGCTATTGAGCATTGAAATGTGTAAAGAATGATTTTAATTTTAATTTCAGTGTATGGTAATTAAATTTGAACCCTAGTGGCACATCTAGCTAGTGGCTGCTGTACTTCAAAACCAAAGTCTAGACCCTCTTATTCCAATACTCCATTGTGATTTTGATTTTACTTGTCTGTAGGAAGTGTGTCAAAAGTTTTTAACAGTACCACAAGCCCAGTTTGGGTCACTCAATCTGAAATTCAGTAAAAGAATCATGAATCTTGTATGTCTGTCAGGATAGACATGTATTGTCTGCAGTAACAAGCAATCCCTGATCTCAACGTCTTGAAACAATGAAGATTTGTTTCTTGCTCATGCTGTACATTCATCACAGGTTGTCAAAAAACCCTACTTGTTATCGTTATTTGGGTACCCAGGCTAATGGATCATTACCTTCTAGAAAGCTGCTGGTCAGAACGTCAGATGGAAAAGGGAGTTGTGAAAGACCTTGCTTTGGTTATTAAAATCTACTCAAAATAGACAAATACTGATTCTGTGCCCAATTCATTAGCCAAAATTATTCATATGCCCTTACTCCTGTGGTGGGGGGGAGGTGTCAGGAAATGCAACTCAACATGTTCTGGAAGGGAAGGAAATCATAAATATTCAGTGATCTGGTGATCTGCATTAATGATTACATGGCATGCAAAGCCAAAGGCTGAGAGAAAAGTGGGAGGAAAGTGTCAAGTCTAGGGAGAAGAAAAAAGAAAAACCCAGCCTGGTCTCCTTAAAAAAAGCACTGGACTTGGACCTCAAGACAGACCCAAGTCCTGGGTTTGCTGCTTGCCCTGTGAGTCTCAATCTGCTCCTCCTTTTCCCTGGGCCTCTCATGTTTCTACTTTCAATAATAATGCCTGATTTAACTTATTTAACCTTTGTTAGGTTCTAACACATGTATACGCAAGCACGTATGTAAAAATGTAAGGCTATGGATATTCCTGGGACTTTACAGTTACTATCCTGCCTGATTGAGGAAGGACCTTGGATTTCTGGTTAATGGTCTGAGCTACCCTTGGCCTTACATATCCATTCATCTCTTCTTCCTACCTGCAGAACCTTTATTGTTTAGAAGTGAGGGTGTGAGTAACAATGTTTCCAAACTTAAAAATAAAAACGCCTGCATTTTCTAGCCTTACTTACAGGCAGGACTGCCACATGACAATTTCTATTAACCTGTGGGTTGTCGGGTACATTTCTTAGAAGAACTCCCTTTAAAGGAGGCAATCTGAGTTAACACATATCTCTCTGCCAGCTGATCCTCCCTTTCTTCTAGTCTGCATAAGGGGTGTGGTGGTCGGAGCTCTGGCAGTCATTTTGAGAGCATTAGGATGTAGGTTATACTGTGGGTACAGCTACAGAACAATTAGAAAGAACTTGGGTCCCTGATGGCATCACGAAGCTGCCATCCTTCTGACTTACATGACAGAAAAGTAATTCCCTGTCATGTTTAAACCATTTATACTTGGATATTGGGTTACATGCAACCAATCCCTAATTAACATAACATTGTAGAAATCAATTGCTCTGTGGATGACCAAGAAACAGCTGTCTTCAAGGGGTGACAGAGAGAATACAAGTGTCATAACTCTGTGGACGTGAGTTTCTGATGTACTTCTTGCCAGCTGTGTGGCCTCAGGGAGGGGACTATACCTCTTTGAGCTTAAATTTCTTCACCTGTACAATGGTGCTTTTTAATGAGGCTCTCCACAGAGTGAATGTGAGGATTCACTGAAAAGACAGATACAGAGCTCTTAGTGTCCAGCATGTAGGCACTCAATAAGCAACAACTGCTCACATTAATTTGTACTTACTCTGTGCCACGCTGTCCTAGGTCTTAGGACATCGACTCATGCATCAACTCATTTAATATTCACTAAGCTCTAAGAGGAGGTATTTTATTGCTCCCATTTACTGTTGAGGAGACTGAATTGAGGAAGTACATATTGAATAAGTTCTTTTTTTTTTTTTTAAGTTTTTGAGACAAGAGTCTTATTCTGTCACCCTGGGTTGAGTGCCCTGGCATCATCACTCACAGCAACCTCAAACTGTAGGGCTCAAGAGATCCTCTTGCCTCAGCCTCCCAAATAGCTGGGATTGTAGGTGCTTGCCACCATGCCTGGCTAGTTTTTCTATTTATTTAGTAGAGACTAGGTCTCACTCTTGCTCAGTCTGGTCTCAAACTCTTGAGTCAAAGCAGTCTACCCACCTGAGCCTCCCAGAGTGCTAGGATTACAGCATGAGCCCCATGCTGAGCTTGAATAAGGACTTGAATAACATGCTGAATAAATGAGTTAACATGCAAGTAGTCCCTACATTCCAACCGTTTTGCACACTGCGTGGATGGTTTTAGCCATGCCTTATATAACCTTGGCACCTGGTACCCATTATTTACTTAATAGTTTTCTTTAATTTTAGACAAGATGGCTTTTTAAAGTTATAGCCCCGTTCTAAGCAATAAAATATGCCTGGAACCACTATATATATAATATCCACAAAGGCATATGGCACTACTACCAGTGCCCAAGTGAAACATACATTTGTGCTCTACGCTTATACGCTTTAGCCCAGCAATTCCAGTCCTTGATATATAAACTGTAGGGGGAAAAATGCTTGTAACCACCAAAAGACATAAGATAGAATTTCATAGCAGCTCTTTATTTGGACAACTCGAATGTCCATCAGTAGTGCAATGGATAAATAAATTGTGGTGTATTCATGCAATAGAATACTAGCCAGCAAGCAAGAAGCTTGCAAAGTATAAATACTTTTACATGCAACAACATGATGAAGATAAGGATATTAAGGGAAAGTTTGGATACCAAGGAGTATGGTATACTGGATAAATCTATTCATGTTCAAAAAAGAAATTGAAGTCAGAACAGTGAGTACAGTGGGGCTGGTATTTACAGGGAGGGACTTGAAAAAACTGCCTGGGTGCCTGGAAATGACCTTGACCTGGTTGGCGAGGGTGCACATGCCCAAAGTAATTGAGCTGTTCACTTAATGTGGGTGCACTTCATTATATTTAAGTTACACCCTAATTTTAAAAAGTCTATTAAGTTTTTTTTTAAGGGTGTAATGAGTCACAGAGCCACATGGAATTGTGCCATCCTCCATGGAGCAGAGTTCTCCACACAGGGCTGGGGACGTAGGATAATGCCAGTTGATTAGGGGCATGGTGGCTCCAGGACAACACCCTGTAGGAGAAATGACCATTTCTGCACCCGATCCCTGATCATTTGGAACCATGTCAGGCTCTGTGGGGAGGGCAGGGCTCCCTCACTGAGCCCACGCTGCTGGGGCCTCCCTGCCAAGGCTCTGCCAGTTAATAACTAAGCTCCTGACAAAGCAGTCACCAACTCTCTTGCTACTTCCCTCCTCGTTCTGGGTCCTGCTCAATCTGCCCCTCTCTCCTTCTCTGGCTTCGTAATCCTACGCTTCTCTTTTGAGGAGGGCATTGGTTTTGCCCGTGTGCTGGGTCTTAAGAAAATCCTGCTACTTCAGGGAAATATTCTTCTGCATGGAACCCAGAGTCTGGGAGAGCAAAGAAAGAAATAAAAGGTGGTAGGGGAGCTGGGATTCCAATGCCTGTGTGTCACTTTAGGTGACATCCATGTAGGAGGAATGGCCAGGAAGATGGGGAAAGTTGTTGAGAAGCGACAGTATGAGGGAATAAAGAGGTCTTCATTATTCAGCTTTGGAGTCTTCAGGTGCACGCACGTGTGTGTGTGTGTGTGTGTATGACACAGAGAGAGAAACGGAGATAGAGAGACAGAAATAAAAGAAGACAATGACAGAGAGAGGAAAGAAGGAGAAATGAGAGATACAAACAAAGAGACAAGATAGATAGTTTCTCTAATTCATAACCTCTTGCCTACAACTCCCAACATTCAAAAAAAATTAGAGACCACTTGTGCACAAAATTCGTTGACCACAAAATATGAAGAGACAACTGAAAAATTAAAATTAAGAAATGCTTGACCAACTTTCTATAATATGTAACATCCTATCAAGTAGAGAACTTCCACTCACTCCAGCTCTCAGGAAGTCCTCTCTAAAGTATATAGATCCCAGCCTGCGGGGACTCTCGGCTGTTTGGAGGGATGTTGGGAGGGCCCTCTGTAAGTTCAGGACCTCCCTGTGTCCCCAGGGCACTGAGGGTAACAGGAGGAATGGTGAGAAGGTCTTGCACTGTAGAGGGAGTAGAGAGGAAATGATCTTACATGTGTCACCTTGTGGAATTGTCCCAACCGGATTACTGTACCCATTCTGCATATGGGAAAACCAAGAGCTGGAGAGGTGAAGCCCCTTGGCCCAGGTCCCAGAGACACTCAGTGGCAGAGACTGTGATGAATCTGTGCTGTGTTTCCCCACCCTGCTGAAAGCACTCTGTCCCTTTGAAGCTACTCTTTTCTTATTTCCAAACTGAGAATAGAAATCTACCTGGCAGATGTCATGAGGATGAAGGTCACAGATTCTAAAGGCCCGGCAGACCCTAATTCACTCTACAGTTGTCCAGGTTAAATGAACAAACAAATAAAAGATGGAAGAAAACAAAGAAGTCTCCCAGTGGGAGCACCCTGAACGCCCCTAGTGGGCAAACCATCTTGGTAGGAAAATCAATCAGAACACTTTTGGAGCAGAATCCAAGAAAAATGAAGATGATGGCAAAGTGTCACATGAGGGAGAGAAAAAGGACCGTCCACAAGGGTGACGTCCCTGTTTCTGCTCCCTTTTCTAAATTTCTATTCATGGTTATATCCCCAGGACCTAGATGAATCCTTGGCACTTAGTAGGTACTTAATAAATGTAGATGTAATAAATGATAAATAATAATAACACTCTTTAGCCTTTTGCTGAGCAGTTACTATGTGCCAGTCACCTCCTCATACAAGGGCCATCTGTTCTTCACAGCTGTGTGAAGTAGCTACATTTCATTACACACATTTTATGGATGAAGAAACTTGAGTTTAAACAACCCGCCCACAGTCACTCAGTTGGAAAGTGGCGGAGCCAGGGTTTGAACTCAGGAAAGCTGACTTGAAAACTAGCATTCTTAACCTGCATGCTTAATGTCCCTGTGCCTCCTTCTCCACAGAAGGGCTCAGGGATGAGGAAGGAACAATGCCCCCTGTGGTGTTGTGACATTGCTTTAGTGGATGTTTTACACCTGAGGAAGGAGGAAGGGCTCCCCAGACAAGCCAAAGTCCCTGTCATCTCCCCATTTGTTCTGTGCTATCAGCTTGTTTCCAGTCTGCATTATTTACAGCCTGTAAAAACTCACCAACAACTGTGGTGTCTTAAAACAACAGACATTTATTTTCCCTCAGTTCTGGAGTCCAGAAGTCTCAAATCAGTATCACTGTGCCGAAATCAAGGTGTCAGTGGGACCACACTCCATCAGACGCTGTATGGGAGGACCTTCCGTTCCCCCTTCTGTTCCTGGAGGCTGCTGGCACTCCTTGGCTTGTGGTTGCATCACTCCCATCTCTGCCTCTGACTTCACACAGCCTTTTCCTCCAGGCATGTGAAGTCTCTCTGTGCTCTACCCTCTTATAAGGACACTTAGGATGGTATTTAGGGCCCACCTGAATAATTCAGGGCAATGTTTCTGTCTCAAGACCCCTAACTTCATCATATCTACTTTTTACTCATAAGGAAACACTTATAGGTTTTAGAGATTAAGACCTGATCTCATTGGGGAACATGTTTCATTCAGCTTATATGTACCGTGAGAGCTTTTATCTAGACTTATCAATTTGAGAAGTTCTATTTCTGACTTTCTCTTTTTCTCCTGAGCACAGATCCTAGACCTCCCAAGGCTGATAATTGTAGGAAAAGACCTGTGTCAGCTTGTCCCTGCTCTCTCCCTCAGCATCTGCCTTGTAAAACTGAGACAGACCACAAAGCCAAGGAAGGGGATGATGAGGTGGTGATCCCTTTCCTATGCCCTATCTGTAACTGTCCAAGATCGTCCCATACAGGGTCTAATAGAGTGTGGGCCCAATGATACCTTAATTTTGTTGCAGAGATAATGATTTGAGACTTCTGGACTCTAGAACTGAGAGAAAATAAATGTCTTTTGTTTTAAGACACCTCTAATGTTGGGCTAAGTGCCAGACATCAGGCCCAGAGAGGGGCCAGATTTGCCCAGAGACACACAGCAACACATTCCTTTATTCAACAAACCTTTACTGCATCCCTTCTGTGTTTCAGCTTCAGTGCTGGTTGTTGGGAATAGAGAAGTGACCAAATCTCCCATCCCTTGGACCTCCAATCTAGTGAACAAGAAAGATAGCAAATTAAATTGGCCATTTGCTTCTAAAAACACACAGCTGTGGAGATAGGGAACAGAGGAAGCTTGAGGGGAGAGTAATTTACTCTGCAGGGACTTGAAAAGATTAGCTTCTGAAGCTTGAAGGGGGAGGTGACATTTGGCCATGGTAGGTTTTAGCCAAGGGAGAAGGGATCTTATAGGCTAAAGGAACAATGGGTCCTTAGAAGGTAGACAGTCTGAAAAGGGAGGTAAGTTGAGGATCCTTATCTGGCTTGGATTTCTGTGTTTGGTGTGCTGCATGTCATTGGATCCTCCCAGTTGCATAATGAATTAAGATTATTAGACCCATTTCCTTGACATCAAGACTGAGGCTTTACCCAAGGGGAAAATAGCCTGAGATCTCACAGCTGCCCAGATTTCCACGGGGATTCACACTTTTTATTGCTCTAACCTAGACGTCATGTACAGTTTGATGTATGAATTTTGGCATTGTAGCTCCCTCCCTTAAGGACTTATCTCTCTCCCTACTCAGGATTGTGAGAGTTCTCATAGTTCCACTTCCAATGGCAACCCTGACTACAAGCTAGTGGCTACCTTGGAGACTCAGGTGGCTATAGTGGGGTCGAACGTTGTGGAATTGATTAGCCATGTCTGCTTGGGCACTGGCTAAAGGGGCAGTGGTATACTTTACAGACTTGCTCTGTCTGGGCCGGTAGCTTTATGAAAGAATTCCATTTATCTCTGAGTTTTCAGGATGTAATCTATCCCCAGGTGACCTTTATTATGCAGTAAGGAAACCAAGATATTTTTATGAGGAAGGTGACTTGTTTACCAGTTGGGAGTCATACAAGGACAGCCTTGCATCCCATTTGGGCCCTTATTTTGGAAAGCCCCTCAGTGTCATCCAGCCTGATGCCCCTTTTCAAGTCTTGCTTCCTCCTGTGACTTTTTTCTGATTCGTTTTTATGCAGAGAATTTCCCCCATTTCCCCCAGTGGAGTTTCACAGCACTCAGAACTGCCGAAAGCAACTGTCCTACCCATAGGTAACCTGCTCATTTCAAATGGGAAGCAGAGGCATGAATCAAATAAGCAAATATTCCTAACCCTCCCTCCCCTCCCCCCATCGTTGCTATTTTTTTCCAGGGGAGGGGAAGTCTTTGAGAAAACTGGCCTCACCCTCAGCACATCCCAGACCTTCAAATGTCTGGCTCAACATCCCAAGTGACAAACCAGCACACACCACTAACAACAACAACAAAAAATTCTAACAAGACATTAATAGATAAATAAAAATAGCTTCCACAAGAAACGATGAGGAGTCACGCAACAAAATGATTTCTTTCTGTGCGTGTAAACTCATGAATAATCAAATTGCACAGTCCCCAAACGAGCCAAGTACAGCTCTTGTCAACTTCATCCCAGTTTCCTCCTGGAAGGTCACCTCAAACCTTTGCAGGCCTGGTGGTTCTGCCCTTAAGCATCCCCCCTTGTTTACCCCAACCCCAGGATTCCGCCCCTCCTCCTTAGAGGGGAGAAATTAATTCCCAGTGCCATGGAAACATGCAGACGATCCGAAAGGAAGGCTGAGACTGTGCTCATGAGCCATCAGGCAGGAAGGGGAGCTCAATAAAATATTGGGGAGGGTCCTCAGGCCATGGCGTTTGTAAGCTGAACCAGAGCCCTGGCTTCAAGCTTCTTTAGTGTCACATTTTAACCTACCAGCTGCCTCAAGAAGCAAGATGATCTTCCCTGCCTTTTTTCTTCTTCCTTTAAAAAAAAAATTATTTTTTTATTTTTTTATTTTCCCTCATGTGTTAAGGGAGGAAACAGTGACAGGGACAAGTGACAGCTCGCTAATTATTCCCTTACTGCCACTGCTGTTCTGGCTTTGGACGCATTGCTCATTTCTCCCCGTCTTCGCACTGAATAATGCATGGGTCCCTATCTGTATTCAAGCGGCACCTCCGGGGACCGCCAGCCTAACTAGCTGATAACTGATTCAGTTTGTAAGCAGGGCCTCTGGGAGTTGCAAGGAAAAGTAGCCAAGAACAAATTTAACACTTCTTTCTCATTTCTTCAGAACATCAAGAAGAGGCGGTGGAAAGTGGTCAGGGGTTTGTGTTTGGTCCTTGGAGGGCACTTGACCTCAAGTTAGCAGCAGAGAATCTTGACTGCAATTGTGGAGAAGAGGGCATGATGATGATGATGGTAGTGGTGGTGGTGGTAATACAAACAGTTAAAGTGATTTGAAGGCACACTATGTACCTAGCATTGCACTAAACAGGTTGCATGCATCATCTCTCTTAATCATCACCAAAACCTCTTGATGCCAATGCATTGATGGACATATCAGTAAGTTATCACCACGATAACGCTGTGTAACAAATGGCCTCTGCATTTCAGTAACTGACAATAATACATATTCCGTTTTCTTGCTCAGAGGTCTATTGGTACATCAGTCTTGCGTTGGTCTTAGTGTGCTCAGCTGGGCTTGACTGCAGGCTGCAGATCAGGCTCATATCTGCTCCATGTGTCTCTCTTTTCAAGGCCCAGGATGGAGGGGCAGGTCTACCTACCTGTGGGCAGACAGACAGGTAGTTCCAGCCTCTACCTGCACGTCGGCTAATAGTCCATGGTCCAAAGCAAATCACATGGTTGAGCCCAGTATTAAGGGATGAAGGGAGCTGTACCCACCATGAGTCCGAGGTAAGCTTGTAGATATCTAACCTTGCCACAGGGGAATGACTGATTAGGAACCAAGAGAGAGTCTTCAGAACAACCTTTTTTAGGAATCAGGATCTCTTGTCCAAACACCTCAAGAAAATATAACTTTTGCAAAAAGACCATTTGATCTCCAGGTTGGGCTCTTCATTAAATGACATCAGAAGCCTACAAATTGAATGACAATGATAATCCAAATGGCAACCCCTTAACCAGTCTCGACACTACCAAGCACCATTCTAAGCACTTTACATATACGGACTCGTTTTTCCTCCTAATAACCCAATAAGATAGGCACTATTATTATCTGTTTTACTGCTGAAGAAATAGACACAGAGAAGTAAGATAATTTGATTGAGACCACAGAGCTGGTGAGGGGTGGAGTTAGGATTTGAACCAGGCTGCTCCAATTCATCATAGGTGAAATTGGATCATTATGCAGATGTTTGAATTTTTGAGCCATGTGCTCTATTTGAGGTGGCAGAGTGCAAGTGGGTTTGAGAAATACAATTGGGCACAGTCAGGGTGATACCTGGGTTAGAACTGACCAGCTTCTGAGGAGAGGCCAGACAAGATTGAGAAGGGCCACCCTTACTTGGTTTCATCCTGTGCATAGAGTTTCCTGGCACTCAGTTTCTCTTTCTGGGTCAACCTGAGTTGTCAGGACACACACTCTGGTCCCTGGCAATGTGCAACATGTACCGGAACCTGCTGGTGGGATTGTTGACCTTCTTCCAACAGGCCGAGTAGACCCAAGCTCCCCTGGAAAGCACAGATCACTGGAGCAATACCCAGCTTCCCAGCAACAAGTGCTCCCTTTGCCCCACTTTGGTGACTACCACGATCCTTTCTTTCCCACTTCCATCCTGACTAGGTCTGGTGATGGTTAGCAACAGCAATAAAGCTGCCTCTTGTTTTATGGAAATGAATGAGACCAGGTAAAAATTTGTCTGTTTTGAGGTTCAATAATCCATAATCTGGTCCACTTCTGGAATTAGGAAAATGATCCTTAACTGGAGAATCCAGGTCCAGTTTTGATGTCGTGCCCGGAGCAGAGGTTCTGTGTGCTTCGCACAGTGTTGCACCCTTACAGCCTCAAATGGCACTTGAGTGAATGAGTGAATACGTATCTGATCAAACAACTGCCTTAGAGATGAGAAACTGAGGCTTAGAGAAGATAAGCAATTTAACAAGGCTCATTCCTCTTATTCATTAACTAGTTTCAGAGCACGTGCCTGTGTTAGGCACTGGTAGAGATTCTGGGAATCCAAATGCTGGAATCAAATGGTTCAACAAATACCCACTTTGACGTCAGGTGGGGAGAAACAAACAGGATTAGAAGAGGAGCGTGAAGATGAGGGAGAAGGGTTAGTACGGGCACTCTCACTCCCATCGGGGTCTGCTCTGCCCCGGGCCCTGTGTGATCTCATGAAGAGCTCCCCGACCCCTGCGGAGTGGGTACTTCTCTGATGTCAGCATACCCATTTTACAGTTGAGGAACTGAGGCTCTGAGAAGAGAGATGCCTTAACAGGTCATGCTTGGAGGAAATATAAGATCCAGGGAATAGTGCTCCATCTGCCTGCCTGGTTTCTGACCTGAGTGGAACAGTGGGTTCCCCTCAGTCCTCCTGGAGGCTGACAGGTCAAGAAGGCTGGGCACTAGGGTGAGACCGGAGCTTGGGGTGCCCACAGCTGTCACCTGTCCCGGTGTGTGTCTGCATCCAGCCGCCCAGTGCTGTCTGCTGGGCGACACCGGGTGTGCTGTCAGGAGCAGCGTGTCAAGGCAGCAGCGGGGGAGGCAGGCAGGCTGTTGGCAGGTGGCTTAAAATAGCAGCGCGTCCTCACGGCTGCAGGAGCTCAGTTCTCCCGGCCGAGAACACTCAGGGAGAAGAATCCTCACCCTGCAGCCGCCCCCTCGCTGGTGCCCCTTCAGCAAGGAGCCTGCAAAATAGGCTCAAGTACAAGGTCTCCTATTGCTCCTAGGGGCTGTGCGATGAAAGCCAGAGGCCAAATTCCAGAACCTTCACGAGCTTCCCCTCCCCACATCTGTTCTCTGCACGCTCTCTCCTCTGGTCGCCCCTGCCATGGTGCAGCTTCTGCTCTTGCTTTGTTGAAACCCCTTATACCTTTGCTTCGGCTGACCTGGCTGCCTGGAGGGATCTCCTGGCTCTCTTCTCCACCTAGAAAAATATGTGGAAAACAGTAGGTGCTCAATATATGTCAAGTGGATCCATACATCAATGTTGAAATCTTACTTACCCTTCAAGCTCAGCTCCCTTCTCAGATCCTCTGGGGAGCCTTCTAAATTCTCTTAGGAACAGAAATCCCTCCTTCCTCTGAGGCATGTGACTCAGGCTCAGATTAGGATTGAAGAACTTCACCCTGTTAATGGCTCTCTCCAACCCTGCTGACTGGCCAGGCTGCTGCATCTAGTAAGTGGCATTTGCTCAAGCCAGGGTGGCAGATAATCGGCACACAGGTCAGAACTCTCCTAGCTGTGCACATGGCAGACATTGCTAATCAATCATAGCACCCTTTCTTTTCCGGCCCTAGAGCCTCCAGGCGGCCATGAGCAATTGACTGAAGTTGGCACCATGTTGATGCCTCATTCCCAAGTGTTGTTAACTACAGGCTGCAGGTAAATGGCCTCCACAAGCTTGTCTCCATGGCTGCCTGGGCCATCAGATAGGGAAGCTCTTGAGGACATGGCAAAGTCATTTATTTAAGCATCTCTCCCTCTTGGCACACAGCCTGGTAAACACTAGGTGCTGAAAAAATGTCTGTCAAGTGCAGAGAACACCCAGGACGTTATAGAAACATATATAGAAACACCATGCTGAGGCTATCCTAAATCTCAGGAGCCCTTTTGGATTTTTCTTTCCATTTTCCACCCAGTGGTCTTTAGCCAGAAGAGCCCAGTACCTGGAAAACCCACACCACAGGCTCCTCAAGATGATTTCTAAGTCAAAATATGATAACCCAATGCAAAGATATGCAGAGTCAATGACAGAATATCCTCAGACCAATTCGAGAATCATGGGAGGGGACCAGACTCAGGAAATCCATCTTACCAGGTTCCATCACTTCCCCAAGCCTCAGAGTCCTCATCCTTAAAATGGGGATATTAAGAGTGTCTGTTCTGCTGGGCTGTTGTAATATTATGAATGGGAAGTGTTTCTCAAGTGGCATCTGATAAGTGGGATTTATTATTATTAGCAAGATGTTGGCATCACAGTGCTTACTGGAACCTTTTCAGGGAGGGAAAACTGCCTTTGGTAGAGCTACAACCTTTCCCCTATTGCCAACCCCTGGGGCCTTCCCATCCAGGGGGAAGTGCCAGGAAGGAGGCCAAGGCAGCAGAGACCCCCCAGAAGAGGAGGAGTGGGAGTGTCCCTGCAGGGGGAAGAAACGGAGCCCTTCTCCTGGGGATGGTATATCATTGCACCCCCACTCCGTGCTTCTGTTTTACAGAGGAGGAAACTGAGACTGGAAAAACAATGAAACTAGTTTAGTGGAGTAGCCATTGTCTGGATGTGCACCCAGCACCTGTTCATTTCAATGCCCACTGTATTTGCATGGAAACATCCACGCTTCTCACTCACTCACTCACTCTTTCCACTTTTATGGAGCATTCTCTAGAAGAATTGACAGTCTAGTTGGGGGAAGGGTCTGATCCACAGCTAAATGACTTCAGTATCATCAAAAGAGTGCTCAAACTGAGTTTGGGGAATATCTCACAGAAGGGCTCTGTTGGCCAGCTTTTGTAGTGTGGATAGCAGTTTCTTAGGGAGCTAAATGGAAGAAGGGCATACCAGGTAGGGGGTGTGGTAGGAGCAAAGTGGGGATTCAAGAGAAAGCATGGGGTGTTTAGGGACCACTGGAAGAGTCATCTGCCCCCTCTTAGGGAATGTAGAGCTACGTGAGACCATAGGAGGGCCTTTCAGGACATTTGGGTTTTCCCTGTGGCCAGAGGGTTGTGAACATGAGTGCTAGTTCAGCTGTTCACACCCTCCCTCCCATTTCGCCTCACGCTCAGCTTCCTGGCTGCTCTCATTGAGGTCTGAAGGGCACCCAGATGAGCAAAGATCAGCACGGATCTTTCAGCACAGATCATGCTGCTCCCTGGAGAAAATCATGGTTCAGCTTCTACCTCGGCACAGACTCACTGATCTAGAGAACTGCATCATGCATCCGTTCATTCAATCATTTGCTTAATAAAGTTGAAAAAAGCCCCCAGTTGAAGTGTATCAGTTAGTTACTGCTGTGAAGTGAACCACCCCAAACTCAGTGATTGACAGCAACAATAACTTCCTGGTTTGTTATTTGCGTGGGCTCACGCGTGCTCTGCAGCTCGGCCAGGGGATCTGCTCTGCGCTGGCCTTGTCCAGAGGTGGGGTCCTATTCTGCGTGTCTCTCCTCCTCCTCTCAGAGCCAGTGGGCTCGTCCGTTAGCTGGTTGGGGAAGGGGAGGGGAAGTGGCAGAGGACGTGTGGCTGTGAAGACTCAGAATCTGTCGACCAGAGGGGCTCTGGTCACTCTTATGGGTTCCTAAGGTAGTGAGTTGATGCTTGTGCCAATGGGGGCCCAATCCCTGGTTTGGGAGGTGGAGAGGATCGGGTCCTGTCTGGAGTGCTGGAGTTTTCCTTTGGGTTGACAAGTCCCTGTTGCCCAGATGATGCTTGAGAGCCTAGGTCCACTTGGTCTGATGGTCGAGACCTCACTCTGGGGCCACTTTGCTCAGGATATCCCTCCAGGGGCTGCCCAACCAGCTGCAAGAATGAGCAAGAAAGCTTCCCCTCTTTCTTCAGTGGCAACCCTCTTGGGGAAGAAAGAGCAGATAGCAGAACCGTGCTATTTACAAGCTTTCAAATGGGTTATTGAATCATAAACTGAAATCACAGGCTGTAACCAAATCAGCAAAGACCAGATTCAATAAAGTGAGAAGGGAGGGGGGAATAAACATCCCACCTAGAAGCTTGTTAAAGCCTCTCTACCTCTCCCGCCTCGGCTTTCTTAACGTCTCATTGTTTCTGGTGAATACACCCAGCCTCGTCTGGTTTGATGTTGGTGCTATTAATTCCATATGTGGTTTATGAGTGGAGGAAAAGGCCGTCATTATGTGCTGCTGGGACTTGCAAAGAACTCAACGGGTGCTTCATTTCCACCTTGCTGGAGTGGCCGTGCTGAAGCCCCATCACTGGCCGCCGTTGCGCCTTTACTGAGTCAAGAATGTCTCAAATGTTAACAGATGAAGACTTTTAGAATGAGAAGCATGAACTCAGCCATCTTGTGGTCTCTGTTCCTAAGGAAGCTCCTGGAAGGCATCCAGCGACCCTGTGCCAGGGTCATGTGTGTGTGTACGGGACTTTACAGTTTAAACAAACCACCATTGTGTGTATAATCTGACTCGTCCTTCAAGTTTAGAATGCACAATGCCAGCACAATGTTGGGCTCAAAGGAGATGACTTAGCTCTCGGTGTCATCAACTAGTGTTAATTGCATGCCTACTATGTGCCAAATGTTTGTTACTCCTGCATCTTTAAATGAGCCTACAAAATTGAAATGACTGTGCCTTAAACTTGCCAGGAAAGGCAGATATGGGAGTTAACCTCAAGGAGACTGGCCTCTCAAGCCATCATGTTTCACACATAATAACTCTGAGAGGAGGCAGGGGGCTGCTTATTTTTACTCTGCCTGTTTACCATGTTAGTAAACTGAGTCACAGAGAGGTTAGGTGGCCGTAGAAGACATCAGAAGAGGCTCGGAGAGACACACGTCTCACTTCCTTTTTCTGAAATACCTTCACAGACTCTCCTTACATAAAAGGTCATCTCAGTGTCGGAAGGTTCCTTTGACTTGAGCTGGCCAACCATATTGTTTCACACGTGTGTAAACTGAGGTTCCTCGGGGCTATCAGTTCCTTGTCCAAGATCCTTCAGCCAGGAAGTGGTCAGAACTACAGTTTGAACCTATGGCTGGTGTTTCTGCCACAGTAATGCCCATCTCTGGAAGAGCTAAATGGTGTCAGAGGAGGAGCCTGGCCTCCCATGACGTGCCTGCCCAAGCCAGCTCTCCTTTGGTGGAGGTAGTTATGTCATTTGCCCCCTTGAAACTGGATTCCCTGGACTGGAATCACCTGTGGGTAGCCTTAACTCTAAGGTTGAGATCAGATACAATATAGCAGAGTGGTTAAGAGTTCATTTGGTGGAAGAAAAAGTATCCAATGTACTCAGCCCTATTATGAAGCTAATTTATAGCTTTCATATGAAGGCTAAAACACAATTATAGCATAAGAATACAGGGAAAAGGGAAAGGGAGGGGAGGGGAGGGAGGAGGATGGGTGGAGGGAGTGGATCATACCTACGGTGCATCTTAGCAGGGTACTGGTGAAACTTATCAAATGTAGAATATCAATGTCTTCATATAGTGATTAAGAAAATGCCATGAAGCCTAGCTCTAACAGTATGATCAAAATGTTTCTGATTGTATATGAAGTAAGCACATTGTGCCCCATGATTGCACCAATGTACACAATTATGATTTAATAAAATTATTTAAAAAAAAAAAAGTGCATTCGGGACCTAAGTTCAAATCTCAGCTCTACCAGCTTCTATTAGTACCTGTGAACCACTGGTCACATAAGTCCTATTGAAAACTTCAGCTCTCCCATCCTCAAAATGGAATGATAATAATAACATATTTCTTATGGGAGTGTTATGAAAGAAATAAAGATGGCTAATATTTGATGAGTGCCTACTATATGTTAGGTACTTTTCTAAAGTGCTTTGCATGTGTTAATTCCCCCCATTCTAGATCAATCCCCTTTTAGAGAGGAAAAAACCAAGAGTGTGGAGACTTGCCCAAGTTCATGTGCGACTGGGGTCTGTCCCCAGGCAGGCTTGCTCTGCTCTGGGGCCTCATTGTTTCCCATGACTCCAAACTGCCTCTTGGTTAAACCGGACAAGGTGATGATTAGCACGTGGGCAAAGCTCCTAAGCATCATGTTTAATTTGGGGGGTGTTCATGTTTCACTGTGCAAAAGGAGGCTCCCAGGTAACAACAGAGCAGCAGCAATGGCAAAAGTCATCAGCTGCAGCTCTCTGCTGGTGCTCCAAGCAGTGGGCTTTGAAAACAGCTTGCCTGAGAATGGAGCCCTGCCTTCCACAGGATGTTCATCTGACCTGGGCCCTCAGACCAGCTTCCATTCAAAACAACACTTCTTTAATTCCTGAATATACCCAAATGCACTTTCATGCCCCAGGGCCTTTGCATATGCTATTTCTGATGCTCAACTCTCTGATGGACAACCAGCAAACTCATACCTAGAGACTCAGTTCAGAGAGCATCTTCATGAAGCCTCTCAGGCCTACGTCCTGCCTGGTAACTCCTCCAAGCAAAATTAGTGCTTCTTTCCCTCTGCTTCCTGCAGCTGTGGTGAACACCCCCCGGACCCTGACCGGTCCATGGTTCTCTCTCTTCCACCAAGGAGTCTTCAAGGCCAGGAACTGGGAAATATGTATCACTCAAAATGCTGATTGAATGAGTGAACAAATGGGCAAATCAAGTTTTCTGTACTAACTGGACTACAGCTGCATTTGCGGGGTCAAGGGACCCGACATCTGATTTCAGTCGTAGGAAAGGTGGGTTGCCTTTACATTACTCAGTTTCCCCATCTGTAAGGCAATGGCGTGTTATGACTACGGATTGATCTCCTCCCTCCTCACCCCAAGCCTCCTCTGCTCCCAGGGTCTCCATCACAGTGGTCTGGCTCTCCTGCTGCTGAGCTGGGAACCTGTGTGCCATCCTAACCCTCTTCCTGTCAGCCCTAGCGTCCCCATGAGCAGATTCTGGAGATTTTCCTGCCTAAATCATTCTCAGATCTGCCATCTTCTCCTCCCCATCCCCTGCTGCCTCTTGGCTGCCGGCACCACCATGTCTGGCCAGGACACCTGCAGTAGCCTCTCAGCTCCCTTCTGCATTCTGGCTCCCTCCAACTCATTGCGTGCTCAGGAATAAGTGTGACCTTTTCAAACACACAGTCATGTCTCACTGTGGCGAGTCTCTTCCATACTCCCTTGTGTCCCCAGGCTATGGAGCAGAGTCCTTCCTGCAGGGGGATGGCTGGGCCTTCCTCATACCCCCTCTTCCCCTCCCCTAGTGCTCTCTCTCCATGGCTCTGGCTGCACTGACCTTTTTCTTATGTGTTGCACTAACTTTGTTTGGTCCACCACACCGTGCAGCCGTCCCACGTGCTGTTCCCTCTGCCTGGAAAGTTCTCTGCACTTGATCAGTTTTCAGCCAGTTTATTAGGCGCAATCATCAGTAGAAGCTCAGAGAAGCCTTCCAGGGCCTCCCCAGACTAGGCCAAGCTTTCCTATTATATCAGCTCTTGGAGCTCTTCTTTTCTTCTCTTTTTTCCTCTCCTACGCTCCTAATCTCCCAGCTTCTGCCACCCACCTTTCTACTTTATGCCTCTATGGATACTGTCATCAGTTCACCATTAAAGCATGTTTCTCAATTTTATTCCTTTTTAAGGCTGTACAACATTCTGTTGTGTGTATGTACCACATTTTGCTTATCCATTCATCTATTGATGAACAGTTGGGTTGCTACCACCTTTGGCTGTGGTGTTTAAACAGAAGCCTAGTGCATTAGAAGGAGGCATTAACATTCATAGTAATAAGGCAGCAGGGTGTCATGGGAAGGGCTTTAAATTAGACCTGCTTACAAATCTTGGCATGCCGTCACTTACTAGCCGTGTGACCAAGGGTGAGTCACTTAAACCCTCTGAGCTTCAATTTCTTTATCTCTAAAAAAGGGGAGATGATATCCCTGTCCTAATATTTAAGTGAGGTTTAGAGCACCAAGAGTGGTAACCAGCACAGGCTTCCATGGGCAATTATGCATAGTGTTTGCTGCCCAAGGGCACCGAGTCTGGGTCTCAACTTGATGTATCTGAATCCAGAGTCTGCTTGAGGGTCACCTTTGTTTCATCTACACAAAGGCACTTATGTGCCTGTGTGGCCCCAGCCTGAATCAACATAGGCAGGCAGGATTATCCATGCTTGAAAAATGAGCGCTGGTAAGGCACAGAGAGGCTAATTAACCATCCTGGGGCCACACAGAGCCTAAAGACCTGAACAAAGTGTGTAGCCAAAACCCTTGTGCAGGGAAACAGAAGGCTTTGGTTGTGGGGAGGGCTGTCCCACAGTCTCGGTCCTCCTCCTCCCCCTCTCCTATTAAGAAGCGGAAACTGAAATGAAAAAAACAAAACACGTCTCACTCAAGGTTAGGCTCTACCTTGGGGATGCAGCCTTCCATGTGGCTGCTGATACAAGCCTCTGTGTTGTTGACTATGCCCCCCTTCCAGCCCCCTTCTTGACTTATTCCTTCCATCCCTGGATCGTTTTCCAGACAGCAAGAGCCCGGCCCGCCAGACTATTTAGTCTGGGTTTGGTGACCCCGTCTGACTGCCTGCTCAGGTTTCCAGGCCTCCTCGGTCCAATCACCACGGCCCCCACCTCCTGGCCTCTGCGCTGCTCCTTACACAAACACTTACATTTACTTGCCTTGGTCCCAGTCATCAGCTTCCAGATGCACCCTTGTGCCCTACAGCGTGGTCCTCCTTCCCCAGTGCTGTGGGCATACGTTTGTCACTCCTGAACAACTAAGTTTAGCTGCCTAACATGCCCATCACTGCTTTCTCCCTCCACTCACTGCTCCCCCCAGGTCCTAATGACTGGACGTGCAAGTTCATTCAAAGGAAAAAATCATATGAATTCAAAATATCTCCTCACCAGCTAACAGAAGCTAGATGAGCTATTTGTCCTTGCTGCATGTCTCAGATGGGGAGATTGAGGCCCCACATCTTTGGGCCCTCCTTGTTATCTCACTCTGAAGCAATCCTGTCTTCGTGCTTCCATTCCTCCACCATACTGGCTTCTGGGCCATGTGCTGTCTTCAAACAACTCTTTTTGAGTGTCCTGAGACACTAGGAAATTAGTTGTCCTGAGATGAGAGCAACCTTGCTTTTGGTCTCTTAACTTGGGTACAAAGGAGCAGGGGGAGGGAGATGTTTGTTGACCTTGGTTCCCTAATGGGTTTTAATGCTATAAAATACAGTCCCTTTAGAAACCCTGCTAGAGAGCTTTGGCAGTAACCAAGATGAATGGCTCCTGTTCCCTAAGCAATCACTGTGGATCAGGCACTGAACAGAGTTCTCCACCTGCAATCTCTCAGGAGGATACTGGAAATATTACATCTGCTCCCCATTTTATGGATGAGAAAACTGAGGCCCAGAGTGGGCAAGTGATTTAGAGACAGTCACACAGCCAGCAATCAAAGGCACCTGAATTCTAGCCCAGGACTCACCACTCTCCCCCACCACAGCATTCCACTTGGGATTACCACTTGTGGGTGGCAAGCAGAGTCTGAAGTTCAAGGGTCTTTTACATATTTCTATATGTAAACTTTTTCCTTCCTCATGAATATGCTTGATTTTTATAACACTAAAACATAACAACATTATCCAAAATAACAAGAATAACAATAAACACCATAATGTATCCTGGTGCCCATTAAATTTTCCTTAAAATATACGATATGAAACCCAGCCTGCTTAAACTCCTCTTTCTACACATGTACCAGGCCTAGCTTTTGTTGACAGTTGGTGTGTATTCTTGCAGAGTTTTCCCCTATCAATTGCTAAGGTATATGCATATGTATATAATTTTATGGGAATTTCTAAGTCATACATATTTTTAATATTCGATTTTTAAAAAATCAATAGGAAAAGTATCGCTTTGGTGGTTAAGAAGAGAATAAAGGTATTAAAAATTAAATCAGATGTGAAAACATCCCTGGGTTGGACATTTCGAAGTTGCAGAGTCAAAGTTCTGTTCCATAAAGTTCTGCACCAGCGAAGCTGGATTCCCCACAGAGATGTTCAGAACCCGGTGGCTGGCTGTTGTATTTGGCTAGGGGCATTGGCGGTGGGATGCCTCTAATTCTCACCCCACTTGCTTGCCTTGCCGCCCCCTCCCCACTCTCCTTGGTCGATGAGTATTGTGTTTAGTTTGTCGACTCAGCAAAATAGGCCTGCCTGCTCCCTCCCTGCTCTGATGGGAAGGTGGTGATTGCCTACTAGCCAATTAATTCTGCTTTAATTGCTCAGCCACTAAAACGCAGGCCTGAACAGCTAATCTGGCGGGGGGTGGTTAGCCTGGCAGATGCTGCCCTACCAGCTCAGGGGAGATGTTCAGAGAGTCAGAAAAAACAGGGATTCTCTGCAGGACCGTCGGGTGTTCTGGAGGGGAGGGGCCCTTGACTGTGGGGGTGGGGTTGACCCAGAAAACAGGGCCCAAAATATGGTCATCAAAAAGAGCAGCAGAAAAGGGTGTATCTAGCCTTAGCCCACGGCCCAGTGTGGGTGTTTACTGTTGTCGGACACAGTCTTGTTGTTTTCCTTCCTGAAGTCTGAGTTTCCCACCTTGTCAGTGGCCTCGTGTGGTTCAGGGTGGTGGTAGCCCAGGGCCCTCCCAGTGCCTGGCACATAGGAGGTGTTTGAGAAATAGTGGTTGATTTAATGAACATACCCTGCCTTGTCCTAATTAACTCCTGCCTACAACTGCTAAGGAAATCTAGGGAGAATTGCAAAAGACAGATGGGGGAAACTGAGGCCCAGAGAAGGGGCTTTGTTTGGGCTGGTTCCTGGCTCAAGATGCTTTCTAACTTTTCTCCATAGGAGCTGCCCTTTTCCAAAGTGCCCTCACTCATCTGCCAGGGAAGGCTGTACAGAAGAGGAGGGGGAAGTTCATCATCTACTTTCTATTGAAATCTGCATCTGTACCAAACACTTCCAAGACCTCCAAGGCGAAGTCCAAGGCGAAATTGGCTCATTGCACATCGAGTCCTCCTCTCCTATGTCTGTGCTGGGGGTGGCGAGGGGGCAACTCAGAATAGGCTCTCCTGGGGACCAGCAGCTCCAGCCCTGGAGAGGAAAATGATATGTATCTAATCTCTGACCTTCAAATGAGGACAGGGATTAATCAAGGATTTCAGAAGGAGGGGCGGGAAAGCTGCTACTAGTGGGGCCTCATCTGATTCTGCCCTCACCTCCAGTCATCGCAGGCTGGTGCTGTTGCCCTCCAGGGTACTAGGGCCAGGAAGAAAGGGGCCCGGGCAGGAGGAAGGAGGAAGGAGGAAGCAGAAAGCAGAGAGCAGAAGCAAGAGCAAGTAAGGCTAAGTAAGGCGGGCTGCGGAAGAGAACAAAGACAGCGAGACAATGGGCAAGGATGGCAGCCCATTCTGGATAGAGGATCTCGCAGGAGGAAACAGGCAAGGAGAAAAACAAAGAAGGGGAAAAATTAAGAGTACAAACAAACTAAACAGGGCTTGAAACAAAGCCAAGGAGGAAACAAAGGGTAAGAAAAAAAGCAGGCAGAAGAAGAAGCGGCACCGCAAATAAGACAGAAGGCTGAGGAGGCCCCCAGAATGTCACCTGCTCATCGTTGGGATAGGGGGTGGGATCTGGACAAACTGCAAGGCGCTGGCCTTGCCCTGGTCCTTCTCACCCGGTGCCTGGTACCCACCGACTCCCAGGAGCCTCTGGGCAGACAGCTGGGCGTCCTCCCGCCTCCCCAGCCTGGCCTGCTCTGATTGGCCAGTCTCCTAGGGCAGCAAGGTGCGCCACGCCCACCCATCTTTGCTCGGTGGAATCGGCAGCACCAGAGTCCTGGATTTCCTGAAGTGTTCCCTGCCACCCCAACTTCTCCTTCCCCCGCCTTCCCCACCACCTAGAAAGCTGTCCAAGTGGAACAGCCTGCAGCTATTACAATAAACACCTCAGCCGCAACCTGTCTCTCATTTGCATATTAGCAGCCTTAATTCTGATGAAATATGCAAATGTATGCAAAATGAAATTCATCTCATAATGACACAAGGCGATTAAACAATTTTTATGCTTAAATATTCTGTTTAATGAAATCAAACAGACCTGCGCGTGTGACAAATTCTCCACAGCATGGAGAAATTAGAGGGTCTATATACATATATGTGTAGAATACCAAGCCACTAGCACCCTCAGCCCGTTCCTAGGTCTGCTTTGCCTTTTTGGTGAGGAGAAAAGGGGGAAAAAAGTGTGTTTTTGATAACCGAATTAACTGACAATTATATTATTGAAAACTGCTAAAATAAGTTAAAAGCAATATGCCTTTGTTTCCAGCTCTTGAAAGGAAGCCCCCAAACCCAGCCCCCCATCCCTACATATGACCATGATGTTTTTATCCCTCACAGTTGAAGGAGGCATCTGGGCAGTGGGGAGGCTGATTTAGACACAACCTGGATGCCCAGGAAGTAGAGTAAGAAGCCCTTTTGGAGCTACCACCAGGAGGCTGACCGGCAGGCAGTCGCCCAGCCAGCTGAACTTTCTGCATTTGCTCATCTGCTTTTGCTCATCTGGGCAGAATGTGTTCTTGCTTTTGCCACTGGGAAACAGTTTAAGATGTTTTTTAATACACAATCTCATAAAGTCAGCATGACTACCCGATGAGGTAAGGAACTATTGTCTTAACCACCTTGTATGAACGACAAGGAAGCTGAGGTTCATAGAGGTTAAGCAAGTTATCCAAAGTCACACCACGGAGGTGGGTTGAGGATCCAGGATTTGAAGGCATGGGCCCAAACCCTGTTGCAATGCCAAGCACAGAGTCAAAAAGAAGAAATGTGAAGTGTTCTCCAAGGGTGTTGGAGATGAGAAGCTGGTTTGCAAACTCACCTTAAGAATTCTAGGGTATTTGGGGAAACCATGAGGAGTTAATTTGCATATGGACTAGAAGGCTCCTGGAAAAAAATCATCTGGGTATTGAATGAGGTCTTGAGGCATTGTGTGCAAGCTCCAATGGCAGAAACTCTCTGATCTCCTCATCACAATGGCCTTGAACTCAGTTCCCTCTGTTTCATCATCATCTTAAGACTGACGTGTCTGTCACCATCTCTCAAATGGAATGTGTTTTCCAGGAAGGGAGTGGCCCTGTCTGACTCACAGTCAAGTGGCCTGTTGTAGGTATTCACCTTTTGGGAATATTCTTAAGTCCTTTCTCATTTTTTTTTAAGTTTCTTTTTGGGGGAAAAAGCCCTATAGAAGTGGCTAAAGTGTTCTTCCAAGGTCCCCCTGCGTTCCCTATCCCTGGGGTTCTAGAGATAAAACAGAGACCATGATGACCCTAGAAGGAGGATGTGGTTCCTCCTAGACAATGGCTATGATTCCCCAGTATGGGAAAGGGATTTCAGAGAAGGTCTGTCAATAATATTCCCACCCCTGGTTCAGAAGAGGGAGCTAGGGACCCAGGAGCCTTAACTTTTATATGGACTTTGTGGTCATCAGTAAATGACCTAATCACTCTAGGCTTCAGTTTTCCTAGCTGAGAAATAGGAAGAATGTCTTCCAACTATATCTTTTTGTTCTAACATTTTAGAGATTTAGTTGTCATTTCCCAACAAATAGGTAACTTTCAAAAAGAGAATAAATGTGACAATAACAAATAATAAATATAACTTATTTACCACTCCCAATGTGTCTGGCACTATTCTAAATGCTAGTTACATGTACCATTTCATTTAATCCTCACAACAATCCTATGAGATAGGAACTAATATTATTAGTTCTGAAGGAAACAGACGCTGATCAACTTACTTGTCTGAGGTCACTAAGCTGGGTGAGTGAAATGGCAAGGGCAGGATTGAAACCCAGGCAGATAGGCCCCTACAACTCTATTAACAGCAACAACAACAGTAACAATTGTTACCCTTTGGTGTATATCTGGCACTGCTTGGAGTTCTTTCATTGCAGCCCTAGGGGGTAGACAGTGAATTTATTTCCATGTTGCAGGTGGGGAGATATAGGTTCAGAAGAGGTAATTGATGTGCTCAAGGTCATACAGCAAGCCACTAACTGTGAAGAGAGGCATCAAGTTATCCTGGCTTACGGCCAACTTCTGGAAATCCACAAGGCAATTTCTAGAGAGTTTTGGCCATTTATCATCTCAATCTCCTTTTGGTTCTGGGGTTGATGGATTTTGAGACAAGGGCATTTCATTAGAAAATTAGGAGAAATATTTATAATTAATATTTCAATTATAAAAGATATCATTGAGAAGCTATCAGTTTTATCACACAGTGGGTGACAACCCAAGAAAGAGAGGGCACATCACTTTCCTGGAAAAGAGACAGTGGGGTGGACCCTTCCATCAGTTTAATGGAGAATCATGTGACACTGGAACAGAATAAAGAGCACTGTTACCTGGGATCCTTCAAGTGAGCACCATTGTAATGAGACATTAGGCATTCACCGGCCTCTGCATCTGTGCCTTGTAGCTTGGTGTAGTGTTTGCCATTTTAGAAAGGAATTATGAAAACACTTACAGATTTACATTCATTCATTTATTTATGCATTCATTCATAGTATTTACCTGTGTAAAACTCTAGGGAAGTGGAGCTGAATAGGACATAGCTACTGCCTGTAATCAGGCTAGTGTATTTGGGGAGACACACTAAGAAATTACAACAATAAATATAAAAGGCACAAATCCAGTACAGGAACAGGGGAGGAGTGACTACACTTTGAGGGACAGGCAGTCTGGAGGAAACCTACACTAGGGTCTACAAATGCAAGCTGTAACATGCCAGAAAGGGAAAAGAACTTCCAAAGAGAGGAAACAGTTATGAACAACAGCAAAGAGATGAGAAAGTGTAGGCTGCAGGACTTGCATGGTTCAAAATGGGTGCTGAGCAAAGCCCTGGGGGAGGAGTGGTGGAAAATGAATCTGGAGAGGTTAGAACTAAGGCCAGATATGGAGAAGTCTGAATACTTATTCTTTCTCTGCCACTGAGTGACTAAAAAAGCCTGGGCAGGTAACTTTAACTCCCAGGGCCTCAGTTTTCTCAGTTTTGAAAGTGAGGAAGGCTAAACTCTCAGATTATTGTTGTGAGTGTCAAGTATGCCTGGGAGGAGTATTCTGGATACGCAGGCCCTGTGTAATTGAATGACTCAGATTCTAATTAGGAGATTATCATCAGAGACAAAAACAGTGAGGAGAAAATTATCCCCTATTTGGGTATCCAGAAGCCACTTGCCTTTTCAGGTACCAGAAACAAGTGGCATCAGCTTGCCCAGAAGAGGACAGAAAATCACAACTCTGTGGCCTCATCCCCTCTCCTCCTGGCAAATTTTTCTGTGAACCTCAGAAACCACACTGCCTGCTTCCTTGATCCTTGGCAGCTCCATAATGATGGGAAGTGGAACCAGGCACAACTGGCAGAGCGCACCACTTCTAGGGCACAGCAGCAAGCCCAGGAGGGATGGGAGGGTGGGCACACAGGGGGTCCTTCCTTCTTCTTTCTGCTGTGGTTTCCAACCATTTGGGTATGAATGAGGATGGCTGATTGTCCTCCCAGGAGAATCCTTGAGCTCACCTTGTTTTTCCCTGCAGAATCATCTTTTCTCCTTAGTAGAGACCCTGTATGAATAAGTGGGACAAAACATCACCCCTGTCCTCGAGGGGTAGATGGTCCAGAGGCACCAAAGGGGCTGACTTTTCCCTTTGTCCTTGTACTTTTGAAGCCTGTCCTTTCCTCTTCTCTTCTTCCTTCCTCCCTTTTTTTCTTGCACAATTGGAAAGTGTCAATTTAAGAAAGAAAGAGAGAGAGAGAGAGAGAGAGAGACAGAAAGAAAGAAAGAAAGAAAGAAAGAAAGAAAGAAAGAAAGAAAGAAAGAAAGAAAGAAAGAAAGAAAGAAAGAAATTTCCCCAAACAATATCACTCGTCAGCACACACTGGAGCTCTTTTCTGCCAATCTCCCCATATGCTGCCAGTGAAGGGCTGTGAGGACCACCGGCCCCATGGCTGGACAGCACCCCAGCCCAGCCCCCAACTCTCTCTGTGGAACCTGAATCCTGAGTCTTAGTGGTTACTCTCAACACCTCCCATTTTCTTAGCTTTCTCTTTGTACCCTGAGCCTTCAAGGTGATTATGCAGCATAAACAACTGTACAGTAATGAAAAGTCCCTGCTTCTTACCCCTATCTGGATTGGGAACAGCCTCTTCTTCCCAAAAGAGTGGGAAGAAAATGTGGATGGATTTGATTGAGGCCCTCCTTGTTCTTCCATCCAGACCTTTCACTTCAGTTAGCTGGAAGCCAAGTGTTTCTTCTGAAACTGACCAATAAAGAGAAAAAGAAAGAAAAGAAAAAAATCCCCAACAAACTTCAAACTTCCAACCACCATCATCCCATCATGTTTCTGCTTTTTCATGGCAAGGGTGAATAGGGAAATCAGATCCTTATGCTTCATGGGGCCAAACTAACCCCGTATGGATTTGTGTGAAGAAGGCAGGACCCCAGGTTGCATACCCTGCCAAAAGTGTGGGGCTTAATGATTTGTGCAGATCTGCGGCATTCCAGCGAGAGGCAGAAATACTGTGCATTGATTCCGGGGGATTGAAAGCCCCCACCCCTGTTACCCTAGGGATTTCTTGCATTCTTTGCTGTTGCATACTCCCTCTTTTCTTCCTGGTGATATCCAAGAAGCATGAGAAAGCCCAGGGTTGAGATAATCACTTTCCCAGGCCTTAATTAATTTGGCATCTTTGTCTAATTAGGTGGAGGTGTCATTCAGTTCATCAGAGACTCTGGGGTTGCTGAAGCTAGAAAGGTCCTTTAGGGTCAGCAGACTCAATCCCCTTCAGTTTGTAGAGGAGGAAGATCAGGCCAAGGAGAAAAGGCCGTGAGTGGCCCAGGGTTAGTTGGGGGCTGGTCTGGGACTTGAGGTCAGGTCTCCTGATTTGTAGTTCTGTGGTCCTGGTGCCAATTCTCTCATCTTTCATTTCATTTCATTTTATTCCACTTCATTTCACTCACTGTATCACCCCTCCCTCTTCCATCCAATGTCTCTGGTCATAACCAATGTTTTCATTTCCTGCAAACTCATTACTACCTCAGGGCCTTTGTACTTGCCATGCACTCTGCCAGGAAAACCATTTCTTCATGTCTTTATCTGGCTGTTTCCTTTTGATCACTTAGATTTTAGCTTAATTGCTATCTCTTCAGAAAGGCCTTCTTTAACACAATTTATGTGGCTCCCAATAGTTCTCCTCTCCTGATGTGTGTGCCTTTGTCATCGCCTTCTCTTGAGCGGAGACCCCTGCCTGATTTGCTTCTAACCAATAAGTATGGCAAAAGTAGTAGGATGCCATTCTTTTTTAATTTTTTTTCCACAATGTTAGGGGGTATGCATTTTATTTATAGCCTTTGTTTTTATGCAAATTGAATCAAAGTTCTAAGTGTTCCCTTCACCCAGATTGTGTGCACTGTGTCTAGTAGGTATGAATTTAGCACTCCCTTCTACTCTCCCTAAGATTAATTTAGGACATCACTCTTGTAATTTTGTTATGCTATATTGTGAAGGTATTTTGGGTGAGCCTGATATACTCAGGTAAAAAGAGGGACTGGCCACTTCCTGAAAGGAGAGCTTCTCCTTATCTCCCGTGCTGCAGGTAGCTTCTGAGAGTGGATGGCAGCCACTTGCTCACTTGCTGTATGAGCAAGCTTGGGTCTTTGCTCATACAGCCACAGGAAGTGAATTCTGCCAATAACGCGAATGAGCTTGGAGGCATATAGTTTCCTGGTTGAGCCTCCAGATGAAAACACAGCCTGGCAAACACCTTGATACAATCTTGTGAGACCCTGAACAGAGAAGCCAGTAGAGTCATACCCAGACTCTTGAGTCATAGAAATGGTTGTACAATGTGTATTGTTTTCAGTTGCTGAATTTATGGTACTCATTAACAGATAACTAGTATAATCTAGTACAGGTCCTCTCTCAACTTTGACCTTCCTTTATGTCATAATTTATTATTTTCTTTCCTTTTTCTTTTTCTTTTCTCCTCAATGTTTTCATTTCCTGCAAATTCATTACTACCTCAGGGCCTTTGTACTTGCCATGCACTCTGCCGGGAAAACAATTTCTTCATGTCTTTATCTGGTTGTTTCCTTTTGATCACTTAGATTTTAGCTTAATTGCTATCTCTTCAGAAAGGCCTTCTTTAACACAATTTACGTGGCTCCCAATAGTTCTCCCAATAGCTCATAGCAACCTCAAACTCTTAGGCTTAAGCGATTCTCTTGCCTCAGTCTCCCAAGTAGCTGGGACTACAGGTGCGCACAACAAAGCCCCGCTATTTGTTGTTGTTGTTGTTGTTGTCATTGTTGTTTGGCAGGACCGGGCTGGATTCAGACCCGCCAGCTTCAGTGTATGTGGCTGGCGCCCTAGCTGCTGAGCTACAGGCGCTGAGCGCATGTTTTACTATTTTCATCACAGCACTTGCCACTTTCTGAATATGGGTGTCCTTGCTCATCTTCTGTTTGCCTTGCTGGAATCTGAACTCCAGGAGGGCAGGTTTTTTTGCATCCCTGCAAATAGTTGGTGCACAATACATATTTTTTAAATGAATGAGTGAATGAATATATGGTGGTATAAAAATATGATCCAGGGACAAGGAAAGAAAATATTGATAAATCCAACTGAATAAAAAGACCTACATGGCAAAAGGTATGCAAAATTTTAAAGAAAGAGACAAACTCAGGCAAACATTTGAAATTTGTATCACCGAAAGGAGTCTAATTATTTTACTCTGTAGAACAGTAAAACAAATTGTAAAGAAAATGTTTCTGAAACAAGTGAAAAGATTCTCCACCATACCTGTAATAAGAGAAATGTAATTAGAACAACACCAGAAGACCTATTTTTGCCTGTTATCTAGGTAAAAATCAACAGTGTGATGGCACCAGGTTGGTGAGGGTGCCGGGAGAAGAGTCCTGGCCACCTGAAGAAGCAAGGACTAAGACAGTGTCAGCTTTGGGGGAAGTAAAGAAAAGTGCTGGGAAGACCCCAGAGCCCACCTCCCATCTCCCAGTGCCAGCTCCTGCCTAAGTTTCTTTGCTATATTCTCTTCTTCCTGCATGGTAGGTGTGAACTAAGACAATCTAGCCACCCAATAGCCAACTAAAGTGAGCAAAATCATGGGTTCATAGTGGACCTCAGGGTTACTACTGTCTGATGTGGTTATAACTCACTAGTCTTCAGGGTTTCTGAGGGTAGGAGACCAGCTTATAGAGCAGTGAGATAAGGTCTTCATCTGGAAGAGGCAGAAAGGTCCTTGCCCTTCTATTTGGGGCTGAAGAATGCTGAGTGGGGACCCAGGCTTGGATTCCAATGGTGGCTCTACAACTAACCAATGGTGGAATTAACCAGCAAGCAAGGTGTTTGCTACACTGATCCATCCTTAGTTATATGTGAAATGGGGCTCTCTGAGGCTCCTTCAAGCTGGAATAATTCTGCACTTATCTAGAGAGCATTAGGAGTTCACTCTGGGACTCTGGATCTCAGACAGATGTAGACAAGTTGGAACCGGTCCGGTGCAAGCTGGCTGCCACGATTACAGAGAAGTGAGAGACTGGCTCTGAGCAAGATAGAAGGTGCCTAATGCCTCTAGGTGTGGCTGGGAGAGGGGGATGGGAGACATGACTGTGGTTAGGATGCGGGTAGCTATCAAGACAGGACAAGTCATGAGGTGCCCAACTACTGAGAGGAAGTCTGTATTGTGAGCTAGGCATGTGACATGCATGTGATGGCCTGGGAAACCAGACAATCATAACGACCACCCCTTCTATAGCTGCCACTGTCACCTCTTGCCTGGCGCGTGGTCTCCTAATGGCGTTCCTAAACCCACCCTAGCCCCCCTAGTCTGTACCCAACACATGAGCCTAAGTGTTCTTTTCTGAGCATGTCAAATCACGTACGTGCTAAGCTTAAAATCCTCCCATGGCTCTCATCGCAATCGGAATAAAAGCCAAAGCCCTCACGATGGCCCGCAAGGCCCACCTAATCTACCCCACCACATCTCTGCCTCTCTCCCCCCCTCGGCACTCACTCCCCCTTTCTCCTGTGATCCACCCCAGGGCCTTTGCAGTGGCCGTACCTCTGCCTGGACTGCTCTTACCCAGGTCATTTCAAGCCTCCCTCCCTCACTACCTTCAGCTCTTTACTCGGACATTACCTTCCCATCAAGGCCCTTCCTGACTACCCCAGCGAGGTTCAAACGCCCTCAACACTCCCTATCCCTTTGCTTGTTTTATTTCTCCCTGAAGCTGTCACCTTAATGTGCCTTATGTAGGTTCTTCTGCCTTGTCTGTGCCTACTTCTCCATTTGATTGTAAGCTCCCTGAGAGCTGTTTTGTCCCCTGCTCTATTACAAGTGCCTATAAAGGTGACCGTAGTAATTTAGTGGGTGCTCAAAGCATATTTGTTGACTGTTATTATGTTATCTATCTCTTACAGAGCCCTTGATCTCTGCTATGCACCGCACTATGTATTTTTGATGTAAGATTTCTTTTAAACTTCACAACAGACCGAAGATGCCAGTACTGGTTCCATTTTCCCCATTTTTATAGATGGGGAACCTGAGGTCCAGATTGTCTAGGCCTGGTGATGGGGAAACCACACCACATGATGGGGAACTAGTGGCCTTGGGTTTCGAACCTAACCCAGCAATTCTTGTGCCCGATTCTGCCCCTTAATGGCGTACATGCTCTGCTGCCTTTGACAAAGGTCCACTCATTATGGTCCTTCAATTGGTTCATTTCATCAATCCTCACAATGGTTATTTCCATTGAATCTTGTGCCTTGGAGCACAAGGCTGGGGATCTTGAAAGCCATCTGTTAGGCACATGGAAGTTGCAGTTAAAGAGGTGTCTGTGGAACTGTCTTCCCCACATTTATCCTTGTGTCTAGGCTGCGCACTTAGGGACCACATCTTTCTTGTTCACCTGGGAACCAGCACCCAGTGGCTTTTCAGATCATGTCTGCTGAATGAATATTCAACCAAAATAATAATAATTCTTCTCTAATAATAAACACAACTTTCTGTGGGCTTTCTCTTTTGCAGGTCTTGCATCAATGCATTCATGTACTAATTCAATGTAATTCTTACAAAAACTCTGTAAAGGCAGCTCCACAGCTGTCTCCATTTTACTGTTGAGAACACTGAGGCACAGAGAGGGTAAGTAGCATGCCCAGAACCATACAGCTTGAGAATGGGGTTTGGGTTGGAACGTAGGCATTCTGACCTCATAGTCCTTGCTCCTAACGACTGCCTCCTGATTCCACTAGACCACAAACTCTTGTCCCCCCTTGAGCATCTTTATCTTGGGGGAATCCTAGGTTAGGGTGTCCCCAGAAAATGAACCCCCTGGCAGAGGCTGAAGCTGGGACAGAATCCCCCTGAGCAGCAGCAAATGGATTCTGTGCTTCCCAGGCCACCCACAGTCATATTCTTTTTGATAAAAGCCACTGGAAAAATGAATAACTAAATGCGATGTCAGTTGTATACCTATGTAAGATGTTGCACATAAAGAAATTCACAAATCAGGGAAATAGCCCTCATCCTTATTTGTGCATCATAAAATGTTGTCTCGGCAGGCATACCTCCTCCCCTGTTGGCCTACTGTCCGCTTCTCACCACAAACGGGCAGTCGCTGAACTTTGGCTTACAGGACAACACTCACATTGGTGGAGGATACGCTCTATGTCCTCTGGCATAATGTGCTTTATCAGCCTCACCGTCTTCAATACGCATAACTGCGTTTGTAAACGCACTGAACAAGCCTCTGACTGCTTATTCTGTGCCAGGCACTGTGCTAGACACTCGTCAAGTACATTGATTATTCTCTACTTTAGAGACACTGAAACTAACTGGAATGATTTGTCTGTTTGAACACAACTGGTGCAGACCTGAACTGTTCAAATACTCATGCTTTTATGCATTTTCCTAGATCTTATTGCCTGAAGTTAGAGCAAGTTAACTTTTTTCTTTGTATCAGGCAACTGTAAGTACTGAAATAATGTGGAACAGGGAGACTAGTTGCTCTCTAAACTCAATGGCACTTGTTGGGCACAAAAGGAGATTGCATTTCCCAGCTTCCTTGCTTCTAGGTGGGATCATGTGACTAGTTCTGGCCAATGAAGTGTGAAAGGAAGCGATGGATTACTTCCTAGCTGAGGCAGTTAAGCCCAGAGTACATTTCCCAGATTAAAGATGGCTGAGTCCCAGCCCAGAACCAACCAGAACCGGGGCTGGTTCCTTGTGTCAGCTTTTGGAAGATGCCTCTGATTTGCATCAGACTGTGACAAAAATGAGAGAGATGTTAATTACGTTAAGATTTAGCAACTTTTTGAATTTAGTTTCTCCTCCTTTGGTTAATAAGAATAATATTTACAAAGAGGCTCATGATCAGAGACGGAGCATCTACTTGTCACTGGGTTTCTCTGCTGATTTCACAGCTTCCAGACTCGTTTACTTATCACTCATCTACTCCTTTCTGGTTATTTTCCTTTTGTTCCCCAGATCCTCTCTTTATCCATCTGCCCTCTACTCTGTTCCCAAGGGGCTGACCTCTGAAGGCTGCATGACCACTCCTTTTCCCTCTGGCTTCAAGTCAGCTGGGCCGATGGAAATCTCCAGTAGCAGAAGAGAGAGTGGAGAAGAGTGAGACTGCAGTATTTACTGCCCCCCTCCTTCATCCTTATTTTGGCAGTAGCTGGGATTTTCCATTTACAGCCACAGCTCCTGTCACGCCTAAGTGCAGGTTCCGAGAATGCTTCTTCCTCCCTCTGCCCTTCAATATTGGGAGTGCAGGGACCTTCCTCTGCTGCTAGTCCCTGTGTGCCTGAATATCCTTGTTGGCTCCCTAAACCCAGCCTCTGTGCATAGCTCCTTCATTAATATCTTTTCAGTGAGACCATCTGAGGATACCATTTATTTCTGGGGGGTGGGGGGTCTCCGATATAACATCCATCCATCCATGTACCCATATAGCTACCACAGACCCATCAGTGCATCCATTCATCCAGGTATATATCCACTCATCTACCCATCCACTCATTCATGTATCCATCCACTTGTCCATCCATCTATCCATCTGTCATCAATTCACCCACTCATTCATTCATTCATTCACTATCTACCCATATTCATCCACTTGCCTGGTAGCCAACCTGCATGCATGTAGTAAATTATGTGCTAGGCCACGTGGTAAGAGTTTTATCTAGTTATCTGGTTGAAGTCTAACAGTATCCTGAAGTTAATACTGTTATTATCTCTGTTTTAATTAAGTATCACCAAATCCATAGCAGTACCATTTTCCCATTCAATCCACCCCGTTACTCTTTCACTTTTTCCTTTGAATTTATCATATTCTTTTCAATGTTTTTTTATTTACTTTTTAGTTATCTCTCTCCCACACTAGGTGGGAAGGCTGTCTACCTTGTTCCCTGCTATATTTTCCATCCCCGGGTTGGTTCCCAGTGCACAGTAGGCAGTCAATAAAATATTGTATAAAATAAAGAATACACAAGTATAATGTGATTTTTGGTCTTCTGAATATATACCCAGTAGAGGAATTATAGGATCGAATGTCAGGTCTATTTTTAGATCTCTAAGTATTCTCCAAACATCTTTCCAAAAGGAATGTATTAATTTGCATTCCCACCAGCAATGTAGAAGTGTTCCCTTTTCTCCACTTCCACGCCCACATCTCTGGTTTTGGGATTTTGTGATATGGGCTAATCTTACAGGAGTTAGATGATATCTCAAAGTAAAAATCACATTATAACAAAGATATTTGTACCAGAATGTTTATTGTGGCCCAATTCATAATTGCTAAGTCATGGAAGAAGCCCAAG
>CAUYON010195451.1:0-23526 GCA_963573935.1 Arctocebus calabarensis | reverse complement strand
TCAGTCTTTTACATGTGGATATCCAGTTCTCTCAGGACCATTTATTGAATAGGGAGTCTTTCCTCCAGTGTATGTTCGTGTTTAGTTTATCGAAGATTAGGTGGTTATAAGATATTAGTTTCATTTCCTGGTTTTCTATTCGATTCCAAATGTCTATGTCGCCATTTTTGTGCCAGAACCATGCCATCTTGACCACTATGGCTTTGTAGTACAGCCTGAATTCTGGTATGCTGATGTCCCTGGGTTTGTTTTTATTACTACGAACTATCTTAGCTATTGAGGGTTTTTTCTGATTCCATACAAAACGCAGAATCATTTTTTCCAAATCTTGAAAGTACGATATTGGTATTTTAATAGGGATGGCAGTGAATCTGTAGATTGCTTTGGGAAGTATAGGCATTTTAACAATGTTGATTGATGATGTCATCATCATCAATGATGAGCCATTGATGGCTGATTCCCAGCCATGAGCATGGTAAGTTCTTCCATTTGTTAATATTCTCTGCTATTTCCTTTCTTACGGTTTCATAATTTTCTTTATAGAGGTCCTTCACTTCTTTTTTTAGGTATGTTCCTAGGTATTTCATTTTCTTTGAAGCTACGGTGAAGGGAGTTGTGTCCTTAATTAACCTCTCATCTTGACTGTTATTGGCGTATACAAAGGCTACTGACTGACTTGTGGACATTGATTTTATGTCCTGAGACATTACTATATTTTTTGATGACTTCAAGGGAGTATTGTGGTTGAGTCTGTGGGGTTCTCTAAATATAAGAGCATATCATCAGCAGAGAGGGAGAGTTTGATCTCCTCTGCTCCCATTTGAATGCCCTTTATTTCCTTGTCTTGCCTAATTCTATTGGCTAGAACTTCCAGCACTACATTGAATAGTAATGGTGACAGAGAACAACCTTGTCTGGTTCCAGTTCTAAAAGGAAAAGCTTTCAGTTTTACTCCATTTTGTGAAATATTAGCTGTGGGTTTGTCATAGATAGCTTTGATCAGTTTTAGAAATGTGCCACCTATGCCTGTACTCTTCAGTGTTCTAATTAGAAAAGGATGCTGGATTTTATTGAATGCTTTTTCTGCATCTATTGAGAGGATCATATGGTCTTTGTTTTTTGCAACTGTTAATATGGTCAATAATGTTTATGGACTTGCATATGTTAAACCAGCCTTTCATCCCTGGGATGAAACCTACTTGATCATGATATATGACTTTTTTGATGGTAAGCTACAATCAATTGGCTAGGATTTTGTTGAGAATTTTTACTTCAATATTCATCAGTGAAATTGATCTGAAATTCTCCTTTTTAGTTGGGTCTTTCCCTGGTTTTGGCCTCAGAGTGATGTTTGCTTCGTAGAATGTGTTGGGGAAGATTCTTTTCTTCTCAATTTTTTGGAATAATTTCTGCAGTATGGCAATAAGCTCTTCCTTGAAAATTTGACAGAATTGTGGTGTGAAGCCGTCCAGACCAGGGCATTTTTTTGGTTGGAAGATTTTTTATTGTTTCTTTGATTTCAGTGCTTGAATTTTATCTGTTCAGGAGCTCTATTTTTTCCTGGCTAAGTCAAGAGAGAGGGTGTGATTCCAAAGATTGGTTCATTTCTTCACATTGTCAAATATCTGAGCATAGTTTCTGATAGTATTCAGAGATGATCTCTTATATCTCTGTGGCGTCAGTTGTTATTTCCCCTTTATCAGTTCTGATTGAGGTTACTACAGATTTTACTTTTCTATTTCTAGTTAGTCTGGCCAAAGGTTTATCTATTTTATTTATTTTTTCAAAAAACCAACTCCTGTTTCATTAATTTCCTGAATGATTCTTTTGTTTTCAATTTCATTGATCTCTGAGTTAATCTTGGGTATTTCTCTTCTTCTGCTGGGTTTAGGCTTAGATTTTTTTTCTTTTTCCAATTCCATAAGATGGCTTGTGAGTTTGTTGATGCGCTCTCTTTCTGTTTTTCGAATGTAGGCATCTAAAGCCATAAATCTTCCTCTCAGAACTGCCTGTGGGTAGCTTGTGTCTTCATTGTTGTTATGCTCAAGGAAGTTAATGATTTCCTGTTTTATTTCTTTCTGCACCCAATTGTCATTCAACAGAAGGTTGTTTAATTTCCTTGTCTTTGTGTGGGATTGAACGTTTTTTGTTGGAGTTGAGTTCCACCTTTAGTCCCTTGTGGTCTGAGAAGATACAAGGTAAAATTTCAATTCTTTTTATTCTGTTGAGGGTTTTTTGTGTCTTAGGATATGATCAATTTTGGAGAATGTTCCATGGGGCAATGAGAAAGATGTATATTCTTTATCTTTGGGATGGAGTGTTCTATATGCATCTATCAAGCACAGTTGTTCTAGGGTCTTATTTAATTTCCTTATATCTTTGTTTAATTTCTGTTTAGATGACCAGTGCAGCTCTGTAAGAGGAGTGTTAAAGTCCCCTATTATCAGGCTGTTATCAGATATCATATTCCTCAGACTGAGTAAGGTCTGTTTCAAGAATCTGGGAGCATTTAATTTGGGTGCATAAATATTCAGAATTGAAACATCTTGTTATATTTTTCCCTTGACCAATATAAAGTGACCATCTTTGTCTTTTTTGACTTTAATTGCTTTAAACACGTATCTGAAAATAAGATTGCAACTCTTTTCTTCTGAATTCTGTTTGCCTAAAAAATTGTCTTCCAACCCTTAACTTTGAATTTTAATTCGTCTTTTGAAGCTAGATGTGTTTCCCGCAGACAGTAAATGGGTGGCTTGTGTTTTTTAATCCAGTCCGCCAATCTATGCCTCTTCCATGGAGAATTCAAGGCATTAATATTTATTGAGATAGCTGATCAATGTGGTAGTGTTCTATTCATCTTATTTTGTGATAGTCCATTGCTTAGTTTTATCTTTTGCATCATTGTGGAGGTTAGGTTCTGTCCTTTAATTTCTGAGTTCTTTGCTGTTGAGCTATTGTGATGGTCAGTGTGTAGAACAGATTGAATTATTTCCTGCAGTGATGGTCTTGTTGTGGCAAATTTCCTCAATGTTTGTATATCAATAAATGATTTGATTTCTCTGTCAATTTTAAAGCTTAGCTTAGCAGCATATAGAATTCTGGGCTGGAAATTGTTCTTTTTAAGTAGGTTAAAGGTAGATGACCATTGTCTTCTTGCTTGGAAAGTTTCATTGGAGAAGTCTGTAGTCACCCTGATGGATTTGCCCCTGTATGTCAACTGGTACTTATCCTGGCAGCTTACAGAATTTTTTCTTTTGTTTTCACTTTGGACAGATTCCTCATAATGTGTGTTGGAGAAGTTTGGTTAGAGTTGAGGTTACCTGGGGTCTGATATCCCTCTGAAAGGAGAGTGTCAGAATCTTTGGTGATATTGGGGAAATTTTGATTTATAATATTCCCTAATATGGCTTCCATTCCCTTGGGGCATTCTTTTTCCCCTTCTTGGATACCTATAACTCATATGTTTGAATGCTTCATAAATTCCCATAATTCTGTCAGTGAACATTTTGCTTTCTCTCTCTTCTTTTCTGCCTCTTAAACTATCTGAGTTATCTCAAGATCTTTGTCCTCTACCTTCTTTCTTCTGCATGGTCTAATCTGTTGTTGATACTTTCTGTTGCATCATTAAGTTCCCTAATTGACTGCTTCAGTTCCTTCAGCTCTGCTATATCTTTTCTATATTCTTCATATCGTTCATCTCTTATTTGATTCTGTTTTTGGATTTCCTTTTGGTTATTTCCCACTTTATAAGCAATTTCCTTCATTGTTTCCATCATTTCCTTCATTGTTTTCATTATCTATATTCTAAATTCCCTTTCTATCATTTCTAAAATTTCTTTATAGGTGGAATCCTCTTTAGTAGCTACCTCACAGTCCCTTGGGGTGGTTTCTCTGGACTGTTTTTTCATGATGCCAGAATTTTTCTGCTGATACTTCCCCATGAGTGATTGCTTTTATCTGTTTCCTCGCCATCATTTTCCTTTCACTTCTTCTTGCTCTTTAAGTTACTGTGCCTCTGGACTAGGGTTTTTATGAGTCCTTTTGATATAGGACCAGAAGGATGAGAAGATTGAAGAGCAAGAGGGGAAATAAGAAAAAGAAAAAAAGAGAAAGGAGGGGGGTGAGTAAAAGGGAATATTGATAAAACAAAGAGGGGCACAAATAGAGGGAGACAGGAGCAATGTAGGTGTACAGTAGGGTACTTTGACCCAACCTTGAAAACATCAGACCTTTGGGCGGGCCAGGTTGGGTGGCTGCCTTGAGGTCAACAGCTCTTTGCTAGCCTGTTCAGACACAATACCCCACCTCCACCAAGTAGAGAGGAAGGACAAAAATGCTATAAATCAAACCAAAACAAGCAAACAGAAAACTTAACAGGATAAAATTGGGGGGAAGCCAAATAATAGGGGTAGAAACACTAGCAAAAATTAAGTTCTAATTGTTAAGGAAGGCAACAATGGAAAACTACATTTAAACTAGAAAAATGAAGAAAGAAAAGAAGAAAAAAAGAGAGAAAATGTTGAAATTTTTAAAAAATGCAGTATATGTATATCTTGCTGAATATTGTCTGGGCAACAGGTGATCTTCTGGGGTATACTATGTTAATCACAATGCTGATACAGCTATATTAGATTGAGACTGGAGGCCTCTGATGATTTCTCAAACCCTGCAGGATGAAGAGCCTAAATCTCTCCTTAGCCTGCTTAAAAGGCACTTTAAACTGCTAACCTTGGCTAAGCAGAAGCTTTCCCAGGAAAGCACTTGTCACTGGATCACTCCTGAAGTGGCTGTCCACTTACCCAGTGTGCCAAAACCAGTCTCACTCTATCCCCCTGAGGGCCAATGCTGTAGGGCGTCTCAGTCCCCGCCTTTAGGCTGCCCAGTCACTAAATTACTTGCCCAAGGTCTCTCGCCTGATCCTTGCTCTGCAACTGTGAAAGTGGGCCTTGCCAGGGCAGTTCTCCCATAATGGCTCCGCATAGCCCGCAGCCCAACACTATTAGCTCTGTCCAGCTCAGTGGCTCAGTCTGGGGCCCTAGACAATGCTTAAAGTCCTCTGCACTCTTGCCCAAGGTAGTTCAACTGAATGCCAAGTCCAAAAAAAACAAAACAGTTCACAGGTAAGACCTTTCCTGTTTGCAATCTCACTGCTGCTGTACTTACAGCTGCCGGCAGGATTAGAAGGAACGAACACACACAACCACTTACCAGTTCTCCACTGCTTTTGTCCTCCTCATGGGGTCCAGAAGTCTCTTGCTGACTCCTTCTGTCCCCAAAGGGATATTTCTGGGCAGATCCCACCAGCCAGATCTGTCTGGAATCTTATCTCCCCAGTCTCCCAGTGCCCAGTTGCAAGGAAGCTGTTACTTGGCTGCCATCTTCCTTAAGCACCCCAGACAATGATATATATTTTTGTCTCTGAAGCCTAGGCTGAAAGTGGATTTCATTTCCCCACTTCTTCCCAGCAAAGACTCCTTCTATGCCATCTTGCAGTAACTACTGACAAGCTCTTTTCAGTGCTGATGGACATGATGGATTAATTTTTCTTGTTGAAGCCATTTCTATTCTTCGTTGCTGATAAGCTGCTTTTCTTCATTAAGTTGGCACATGAAGTGAATCCCTCCTTATATGGCTCATACAAACTTGTCAGTGAAAGATTTATTGGGCATAGGAAAGAAGTAGGGGGATAATATCTCTTATCTGCTAAGAAATTTAAGTTATGAGTTGTGTCTTTCATTCATTTTTTATGTATGGTTCCAAGCTTGTCATAACTAATTATTTATTTTTGTGGCTAAAATAGCTGCCTAAAAATGTAAAACATTGGAAACAGGGCTCCATACTCTTCCGAGGTTCCAGTTTCTGTGCAAATGTAAGTATACATGTGTGTATTTTCATACACATACTTATATATGCGTATATGTAACATAAATGTGTGTATTTAGGAGGTGTGTGCATATTTACCATGTGGCCAATGATTTTAATCTTCTCCACTAAATATCATCATTGCTCAAGACAATTCTTTGTTTTTTACATTGTAGGATAAAATAAATATTTAGTTTAAAGTAGCTTTCTTGGGTCACTTTGTTTGGCTCATATACAACCAGTATTTTTTATCTATTAAAGTTGTCTTTATTCATCCTTAGAGTGATCTTAGGAAGATAGTGAAGAATAAATATTGAGATTTATAATCTCTGCTATTCTATTTAAAGATTTATAGAGAAGAAATGTAAACATTGTTATTTTTTAAATTAGTATTTTTTGCATTTATAATACTGTGTATAATACAAAGTATATAATATTTTATAAACATATAAGTATATTCATATCTTTAAAATGTATTTGGGGGATTTGTGTTAACTTCAGTCTTTTAAATCTTTTAAGGATTACTTATTAATATACATTTTAGCTCTTATTTGTTCAAACTCAATTAATGAACATTTCGGCTTAAAGGAGAGGGTTTTACTTCCAACCTCTTTGTCTTTATAACTTGAAAGAAAATGATGCCATAGTGGAGAATCTATACCAATCATGTCACCAAATACCTGCTTTCTGGTACTTAAAAATTAGTTTTTTGACTATGTCTAACATAGTAATGAATTATCTCATTGCTTATACTTTGTTCCAAACTTTGCTCTCTGATATGAAACAAAAAATGGGAATTTGCAGTGCAACTGTTAAAAGTTTCATTTGGTTTCATATATTAAGAGTCTGTACACAAAGTGAAGATAGTTAGCTGAAGAAATTGATAGATTAACAAATATGATGCTAGCACAGTGCAGTGAATGGCTTTTTATGTGTGTTTGCTGGTTGGACTAGAGATTTGATTAATAAATTAGTCCCATGGTCTTAACCCACTAATGATGACATTTTAACTTTTGAAGTTCAAATATTACCCCTCTCACTTTAAGAGAGACAGCATAAGAAGTAAACCTAGCTTGGGCCTTCTCAGACCCTCGTTCAAATCGTGGCTCTTATCATTTTCTAGCCACATGTTATGAATTCAATCTTTTTGTATACTCCAAATACACAGCTGACAGCCCTAACCTTCCATGTAACTGTATTTGGAATTAGGGCCTATTGGAAGGTGATAAAGGTTAAATGAAGTCATAAGGGTGGCACGCTAATCCAATAGAGCTGGTGTCCTTATTAGAAGAGAAGGAAAGGGTGGTGCCTGTGGCTCAAGGAGTAGGGCGCCAACCCCATATACCGGAGGTGGCGAGTTCAGACCCATCCCTGGCCAAAAACTGCAACCAGACACACAGGAAAAAAAAAAAAGAGAGAGAAGGAAACACCAGCCATGTGAGATCATAGTGAGAAGTGACTGTCTGCAAGCCTGGGAACCAAAGTGGCCAGCACTTTTGTCTTGGCCTTCCCAGCCTCCAGAAGTACAAGAAGTAAATTTCTGTTGTTTAAGTCGCCCTATTGTATTTTGTTATGGCAGCCCAAGATCGCTAATGTACTATGTAAGCTCATTACTTACATTTACTAAATAAAGTCAGTTACCTAAAATTTCAAATTCTGGTTCCACTTTTACTAGCTATTACTTTTACAAGCACAGTACTTTTTCTTCAACTTGTGAAATGCTTTCATTCTGACTTTTAAAAAATTTTTCAGAATATTACAGGCATATAAAATTTTGGTTACATGAATTGCTTTTCTACAGTTGGAATCAAACTTCCAAGTGTACCCATCACCCTGATAGCATGTATTGTACCTGTTACGTGTGAATTTACCTGTCCCTTCCTCTTCACACCCACTTGCTTGGTTTCCTCTGAATTGTACTTCTATCTGTCCCCAACAGTGTTGAATGATTAGTTCTAGTTTAGTAGTAGGTAAAGTTGGTGTTTGTTTTTCCATTGTTGTGATACTTCACTAAGAATCTTCTCCAGTTCCAGATTGTTACAAAGGTTATTAATTCACTGTTGTTTTTTGATGGCTGCCTAGTACTCTATGGGGTACACACATCACATTTTATTAATTCTACTTGGGATAGGCACTTGGGTTGATCCCACATCTTTGCAAGTGTGAATTGTACTGCAATGAACATTTGAATGAAAGTGTCTTTTTTGATAAAATGAAATTTTTTCCTTTGGATAAATCCCCAGTAGTGAGATTGTTTGATCAAATAGCAGAGGGCTACTTTTAGCTTCTTGAGGTATCTCCATACTACTTTCCAAAGACATTGTAGTAGTTTTCAGCCCCACCAACAGTGGATAAATGTTCCTTTCTCTCCACATCCATGCCAGCCTCTGTTATTTGGGACTTTTTGATAAACGCCATGCTCACTGGACTTAGGTGATATCTCATTGTGGTTTTGATTTGCATTTCCCTAATGTTGAGCATTTTTTCATATGTTTTTGTACATTAGTCTACTTTTGAAAAGCTCTGTTCATGTCTTATGATAACTTTTTATGGGCTTATTTGATTTTTGTCTTGCTGATCTGAGATCATTATAGATTCTGGTTATTAGCTCTTTGTTAGATGTATAGCGTGCAGATATTTTCTCCCATTCTGTAGGTTGTCTATTGCCTGTATAGATTGTTTCCTTGGCTGTGCAGAAACTTTTTCATTTAATCAAATCCCATTTGTTAATTTTTGTTGTTGCTATGATTGCCTTTGGGGTCTTCTTCATAAATTCTTTGCCTAGGCTGATATCATCTATAAAAGTTCTCCCAAAATTTTACAATATAATTCTTATAGTTTCAGGTCTTAGGTTTAAATTTGTTATTCATCCTCAGCTAACTTTTGTGAGTGGTGAGAGGTGTGGATCCTGTTTCAGTCTTCTACATGTGGCTATCTCCAATTTTCCCAGCATCATTTATTGAATAGAGATTCTTTTTCCATTGTATGTTTTTGTCTGATTTGTCAAAAATCAGATGACAACATGAAGCTAGCTCCATATGTAGGCTCTCTGTTCTGGTCCATAGGTATGTGTCTCTGTTCTATTTCAGCACCATGCTGTTTTAGTTACTGTAGCCTTGCAGTAGTGCTTACAGTCTGGTAAAATTATGCCTCCTGATCTGTTCTTATTGCATAGATTGCATTGCTTTGGGGGTCTTTTCGGGCTCCATACGAAGTATAGAACTATTTTTTTCTAGATCTGCAAAAAGTGATGTTGGTGTTTTAATAAGGATTGCATTGGATCTGTAAATCACTTAGGGTAGTGTACACATTTTGACAATATTGATTCTGCTGATCCACAAGCATGATGTTTTTCCATCTATTTACATCCTCTGCAATTTCCTTCTTGTAGAGAAAGTATTTGCTTATCATAGTAGGCATTTAAAGTTAGCTTCCAGGAAGTTTGGAATGGATCTTAATTATGCAAATGGTTTGTGTTTCGCAGTGCTCATTCCTTTCTGCAAAGAGTTCACCTCAGTTTGGAATAGAACTATCACTGATTGCAGTAATTTTTTATCTTTTACATTTTTATCTGCAGAGTATTAAATCTGTACTCACCATTTACCAACCCAAAAGCAATAAAGAGTGTTACCTAATAATGAAGATTTTTAGATTGATAGGGAATCCACCAGACACCAAATTTTAATCATGAAGACTGTATTGCTGATTTTCATTTGAGTATCTGTCAAATAGGGAATAGTATTTGTCATTGTTAATTAATGAAGACCAACTGGCATAATTAGGACTCTGGTGGGTTTCTTCAAATGACCTTCTAGTATTTTATCCAGTATCATGTGACTGGCACAAAAAGGCTTCCATATTCTTACACATATCTTTTTTTTTTTTAATTTCAGATTGATATGAGAGTAAAAACGTTTAGGTTACATTGTTTCATTTCTAAGATAAAGTTCAAGTTGTAGCTGAGCTTTTCACCCAGGAGGCAGGCTAAACACCCTTATGTGGTGCACATTAGGTGAGACCCCACCAATCACCCTTCTTCCTTCCCCCACCTCTGTCTCCCTCTCTGCTCCCTACCAGACTGTATTTGTGTTTTTCTGTCCTGTGGACTTGTAGCTGTTTATATATTGGTTCCATATTAGTATTGAGTACATTGGATACTTTCCCTCCCATTTTTGTGATACTTTACTTAGAAGAATGTGTTTCAGCTCCATCCAGGTAAACACAAAAGATGTAAAGTCTCCATCTTTTCTTATGGCTGAATAGCCACGGTATACATATACCACAGTTTTTTAATCCATTTATGAATTGATGGCCACTTGGGTTTATTCCATGTCTTGGTAATTGTGAATTCAGCTGCAATATAAACATTCTAGAGTAAATGTCCTTGTAGTAAAATGATTTTTTTTTTCTTCTGGGTAGATACCTGCTAATGAGATTGTAGGATCAAAAGGAAGATCCACATATCTTAATTGTCCAACATCTTACCATAAATCATGCTTTGCTGTTGAGGAACTGAAGACTCCTTGAAACTCCAAATATCTGGAATATGCTTCCATTTTTTTCTTTGTCAATAAGTAAAAAGAAGGGACACAGCAGCCCTCGTGAGTAAAGGCAGGTCCTGACAAAGGAGGAAACACAGATGTCCCTTTTAACTGGGGAGGAAGGCTGGCTGTATTTTACCCTCTCCAACCATATCTGTTCACCCCAGTGGACAAGAGTAACTACTTCCAAAACTCAGACTTCATTATTTCATTAATTAATTCATTATCTATATATAATTCTTCAGCTGTTTCTTTACTGACCTTAGAATAAATCCTTATCATTTTCCCCCAAAAGTGTTAAGGTCTATTACCAATCTTTTTCCAGCTTTTAACCACAATCCTCCTTTTTGGCAGTGTCTACATTTATCTTTCAGGTCCCCAAATGCACCATTTCCTTCCCATTGTGACCCCTTACATCATGACTGTCAGCCCAATTGATATGCTATAGGGAGGATTTCCCTGATCATCCTGGAGTGGATCGTATTCCCTTACCATGTGCTTTCATAGCACTATTGAGTGTCTCCTCTGAGGCACTTACCACTAGGGAGAGTTCCATGTTTATCTATATGATTGTTGGATGAATGTTTATCTTCCTCCCAAGAGTCTATTAGCACCCTACGGGTGAGAACACATCTCACTCCCTACCCTACCTCCAGCACAGAGATCTCTTAGTATTATTAAAAGGTGGAAGGAAGTGCATGAAGGTCTTCTAGGGAGACTGGGGCCTGAGCATCTAACCTTAGGAAATCCAGCTGCTAGCAAGAGAGACCAGTTGAGAAGAATGAAAAAAACAGAGAATGAGTATCACTGGCGAGATCTGCCAGTCATGGAAGCAACCCAAATGCCCATCAACCCATGAATGGATTAAAAAACTGTAGTATATGTATACCATGGAGTACTATTCTGCCATAAAAAAAATGGAGTCTTTACATCTTTTGTGTTTAGCTGGATGGAGCTGAAACACATTCTTCTTAGTAAAGTATCTTAAGAATGGAAAAAAAAAATACAGTGTGTTCAATACTAATATGACACCAATATATAAACAATTACATACCCATATGAATGGTAAAATACAAATATAGTCTAGTAAGAGAGCACAGAGAGGAGGGAGAAGAGAAGGGGAGCACAACTGGTAGGAGGAGAGAGGGCATTTGGTGGGATCTCACCTAATGTGCACAATGAGAGGGTGTTCAGCATGCCCCTGGGTGAGGGGCTCTTCTACAATTTGAACTTTACTTTGGAAGTGAGAACAATGTAACCTAAAAATTTGTATCCTCAAAAAACAAAAAAAATTATACCCTCATATTAATTTGAAATAACAAACAAAAAAGAAATAAAATGCTCAAAATATTAAACTAAAAAACAAATTTAAAAAGTATTTTTGCCTCTGGCAGACCCCATCTGAGTCAGATTCCTTGATTCCTGAGAGGCTGCGGATGTGCACCTTTTAGTGTGGAGTCTCCTGTCTTTTTTTTTTTTTTTTTTTTTGAGACAGAGTCTCACTTTGTTGCCCTAGCGTCACAGCTCACAGCAACTTCAAACTCTTGGGCTTAAGTGATTCTCTTGCCTCAGCCTCCCAAGTAGCTGGGACTACAGGTGCCCACCACTACGTCTGGCTATTTTTTGTTGCAGTTATCACTGCTGTTTTAGCTGGCCAGGGCTGGGTTCAAACCCGCCACCCTCAGTATATGGGACAGTGCCCTACCCATTTAACCAAAGGCACCACCCAGAGTCTCCTGTCTTGGTACAGACATGATACCCAGGGGCCAGAACTGCCCCGTAAGAACCAAATTCTCATGAAACTGTTAAGGGTCAGATTTTGGAAGTAGCATCTTAAAAATGAGTATCAAATGTAATGCTCATATTTCCAACCCAAATAGACACTGATTAAGTTTATCAATGAAAGTGGCACTTACTCAATTTAGGGCTTATTTGAATTATTGTTTTTCTCTTGTCCAACTGATTCAAGTCATTCCTCTGTTTCTCTCCTTAGACTGGTTTTCTTCTTTTTGAACTCAATCTCTATGTGAGTCAGAGCTAATTAATTTTTCATTACAGCCCTGGGAATCAGGAAGTCACTCCTTATTAAAATGAAGCTCAATGAAATTTTAATAGCACTTGTTTAGGATTTGCTTTTTACTTTCTTACCCAGAAAAAGATGAAAGAGGGGCAAAAGGCTTTAGATTTTCATAATTTTTAAAATTCATATATGGATTTAAAATGCTTTGTCATAATATGTAAATGAACAATTTACCCCCCAAGGTATGTTTTCAAATAGATAATGAGATTATGCAAATAATTCCCTTATGTAAGTATCAGGTTATGCCCTCACCATTGAAAGCAATTTCCTTCCTTTGTTCCTGATTTACTGTGGTTTTGAGATTGAGTACTTTGTTAGAGATATTTGACAACAAAATGTGTATGTTTATATTTGGGGGGAGTAATGTGTATGTGTGGGAGGTCCTTGAATTCAGAAATTATGATATAAAGTTATAATGTCAGTACTTTCTATTGCATGTTTTATGTTGAAGATCTAAAGCTATGCATTAAAATGCGTTACTGAAATGGATATACAGGATGTATTAAAAGTGAATGTAATATTTATATTGATAGCTGAATGGGGAATTAGCATATAATCTAACTTAAAACTTTTGAAGAACCAAAAAAAAGTGCCAGAATATAATTAATGATAACTTAGTTTCAATATTACATTGATAAAAATGTTTCAAGACTAAGTTACAAAAAGTTTAAGGGGGAAAATTTATGATTTTAAGGCTCATACTATAATTCCTAAAAGATTGTAATATTCAACATTTTCTTTATTTAATTTAGAAAAAGATTACTGTCATCTCTCTAAAGGATTTATGTAATAATGTTTCATTTGCTTTCCCATTAAAAATTACTAAGATAAATAAAGAGTCCTTGTGAATGAAATATAATTTAATAAGCAGGTAATTTTTAGTAGAAAACTAATCAAGTCTTGCTACAAATGTATATTGAGAAAGAAGCAGAATAGACAAACTTAATATTTAGTCAATGATATGACTTCAGGGAAAATGTTTTTATGTCTTATTGGCCATATCTTTTAATACTTTCCTTGGAAATAAAATTACATCTCAAGATTATGAGCATTGTGGAATTTTATAATTGGATACTTAAGTCCTAAATCAATTAGCAGCAATATAAACAGAGATGGATTTTAGGTTAAAGTCTTCATGTATACTACAATAGGAAAACCAGTTGTTTTCTTGGAAAATTTTCAAGTTTGGATAGTCAGCTGTCTGTTTGGAAAGATGAAATAAAGGGGAGGGTAGAGGATAGACCACAAACTTCTCTGGAGACATTTCAACCTTTGGCAGTGATTCACATATTTTATCATTATACAATATTTAAAACAGAAAATGCCTTGGAAATAATTTAGTGCTACCCCATCGGTTTTACCAAAAAAAATGCTTACAGTCACATACTTTGATTCCATCAGAGCTGCTACTATACAGCAGGGCTTCAGTGTGTTTTCGTGCTCTGCTACCTGCTGCTGGCTGGTCGGCAGAGTTCCTCAGTAATCTTCATGGGGATGTGTTTATCCAGCATCGGTGACATGGAGCTACTGCTCTCAAGGCCAAGGATGTAATGGTGAGCAGGAACTTGCTCAAAAATTTGACTTTTTGACTCAAAAATTGCTTTTCTTTCTTTGTGTTTTAACTGAAAGTGTCTTTTTGCTTTATATTTGGTGGAGAGTTGTAAGTTTGTTTATTTTTACTTTTAAATTTTTAGAGAGTAAGCAGTGGGGCCCTGGCATCAGAAACACCTACCTGCAAAGCTCAGAGGTACCGCGTGAATGACATCTCTGGAAGGGGATAGATGATAGGAGGGAATGCAGCCCAGAAAGAGAGCGGACCTAATCAAGAGAAAAGAGAGAAAAGAGGCAAGTGTGAAAGCTAAGGACATGTAGGGGGGCCTTGAGTCTATCCCGCTGTGTGCTGAGGGGCGAAGCAGGAAAAGAACCTGGGAGTCTCAACCAGACCACCTCAGTTCTGTTAGGTGTATAAAGGAGTAGATGAGGACTGAACCAAGCAAAGCTTTATTCTAGATTTATTCTCAATTTTGAATGGATGTGTATCCACATGCAAGCATGCTTGTGCACACACATGGAATGCACTAATTACAATAATGCACTAATTCCAATTACAAGTGTCTCCTGTCTTTTCATTGCAAATAAAGGAAGGGAGTCTGACTCCCTTTCCAGATTAATGTTGTAACTCAAATGAAATAAAATGACTGAAATGGTGCACTAGAATATATCAATATTTATTTAGGGGGATATAAGGAAGAAATGAAATAGGAAAAGATTCTCTTTCGAGGAAAAATTTGTTGCCTATTGCCAGTGGTGCAATTCTGCACATCCTGAAGTTGATGATCACTCTGTAAAGTTCTGGGCTTGCCAGTGCTCAGTGACCCTGAGCCTGGCTCCTCATGGGTGAAGTCATATCTAATGAAAAGCAGTGGAACCTGCTGATTAGTAACGAGCCTCTGGATCTAGATGAAAAATCAGCATGGGTAGGCCCAGAGGCTGATGTCAGATTGTCAAAGCCAGAATGGTAAATTTGAACAGAGTTTGATTTTTTTACTTGGAGTGTGATGATTTTAAAGAACAAATTAAAAAAATATATGTCTGCAAATGTCAGGCAAGGTAAATTTCAAAATGCATCTTTAAATTCCATTCTAAAATGGAATTATATTTCCTTATGACTTTATGACAAATTAAAGGATAGTTCCAGATAGTGTTATTCTAGAAAGAAGCTTTTCTTGTTCTGGGAAGGAGAGACAGTTTGGGAACTTGAGAACACACATTTATGGTTTATTTTATTACTTCCTGGTAGCAAACTGCATGCTCTTTCTCTTCACTGGGAGAGATAGGCCCAGGGAATTTATAATAGCTTGGTGGGAAGTGAGAGAAGAAGGTAATTCTTTCTTATATTTATATGGGCTATAAATAGTTAATAAAGAAGGAAGTGTAGTGGACCACACACATTGGGATAGAAGAGACATGGAAATTATTCCCATTTACAGATAAAGAGATTCAGGCCTCATCCTTTCCACTTTTAGTATATTCCAAGGTGGTAGACCAGGCCACTGTTTCAGCCTGTATTCCTGGCAGGGGTGGGGAGGAAAGGCCTGCTTCCTCCTTGCTGTTTCTCCTCCCCTTCTTTGCCTGTGCCAAGCATGTCCAAGCCCCTTGTCTTAGATCTTCATGAGACCTTCCACCATTCCCTTCTGGCAAGTACTCAGGCATATGCCAGAGCCCAGTTTCCCCTGACGACAGGACCAGTGCCTAGCGGGGAGCAGACCGCTGAGACCCAGAGACCCCAGACATTCTTGGACTCGATTCTCGTGGCCTCTGTATCACTCAGACAACTGAGAAATGGAGCTGCTGGGATCAGACGGAGGCATAAACTATACTTTAGTTCTCAAGCTTGGAGCTCACCTGGAATGTTTCTTTATTTTCTAGCTGTTTTCTGATACTTACAGTCTAAGAGTTTCTTTCTGGAAAGTTCCTATGGAACAGATACTCATTTTGTGTTTCAGAAAACCATGTCAAGAGTTAGCCTGGTGCAATAACCAAACAGTTTTATCTCTTAAATGGGGCTGAGGGTGGGGAAGAATGTGTGTATATGTGTGTCTATATTGTCATATAAATTGCATTGTTTGCTTAAATCATGTCTTGCAATTATTAACTGCTCTTTCCAGAAGAATATTTCAATTAGCCAAAGGCAAGAATCCAAATTCATATTTGTATTGCCAACAGATTTCCTCCAGAATCTTGATGGGGGTTGCTCCATCTATAACATTAGTAGAATACAGATGTTTTATTGCTAGGTCCAGTGCTGCTTCATCCAAGTGATGAAGTCAAAATGAATTTTGACTTTTCGTCATTCACAGGTCCTTAAGGCCTTCTTGGTGATTAGCACTAGTCACCACAAACTTCTTCTACATATACATTTTCCAGAGCAAAATTTGGAACTTACAGGCTAGTTTGCCACAGCCCATAGCTCTAGTAACTGAAATATTTTGATTTCTGTGAGGTCCGTTGTGAAACGGGAATGTTCCACTTAGGGAAGTGGCTGTAGGTAGTGGCTGTGGGTAGGGCTCAGCTCCTCCTTATTCAGCTGAAGGAATACTGAATTCAACTCAAATTTAAGTTTAGAGTAAAATGTACAACTCAGAAGAGCTGCTTCTCTGACTGCATTGCCCCCCTACTTGCTTTTCCTTCTGTCACCCTACATTCTTGAGGAGTTTGTTCATTTATACCTTTTGTGAGCTGACTGTACTTATTTTGAAAAAAAGAATCATTGCACTGACCCTTTGGAATAAGTGTAATGAGAGTCTTTGGGCATTGAAGAAATCCTGAAGTCAGCAGACCCAGTACAAGAGAGAGGGAGAGGGAGAGAGAGAGAAGAGAATAGCTCAAGGAAGCCAGGCTGAATCGGCTTCTGAGCTCTGGGATTATAGTCCTTCTGCAGGATGGGAGGTGGAACCAGATTGCCCTGGAGGTTCCTTGTTTTCTAAGGTTGTTACTAGGTGATTTCATGATTTGGATGTCATTGGCAGTGCTGCTCTTAAGCTGGTTACTCTAAAAAATATTAAAAGTCAGTGAATACTATGACAGGCAGCATGATTTTTGCCATATAAGCAATTGAGTCCAAGAATGAACAGCTGTTTCTAAGGGGAAAAGGGATGAATGTCTCAAAGGTAGTATTTTTCTCTGTAGATAGAAAGAATTTGCATTCTGGGTCTGTGCTGGATATATAGCAGAGTACCATCAGAATCTAGCCTAACTGGGTAGATTTATAGTGTTGTACAGTGCAAATAAGACCCTTCTTCTGACTGCCAAGATGGCAGTGTGTTCTACCTGCTGGGTGGTAAGGAAACAGATTTGGACTTTTATGGGACACTTTCCATGAGAGACAACTGCAGACAGCCCGAGAAGCAGACAGAGGTCTTTGGCCACTTATTTCTGATTGAAGTATATCTGCATGTCTCTCTGACCTGAGCCTGAAACCATGATGGAAGATCCTATTTCAACTTAAAAAGAATAAAAAAAATTGAAAAAGAACTTAAAAGTGGATTTTGCTCACTAGGAACATAAAGTGGGATGTTTTGATAATGTATACTCCATGAAAAAGGACTCCAAGACAAGATGGTCGAAGAGGAATGGGTATTTTCCTGAGGAGTGAAAGCTGTGATTTTAGGAACAATAATATTTTATATCATTCTTGACAATATTTTACCCTTGATTTTTAACTATATAATAATTTTCCACAATATATTTTATTTTCTTTGCTGTTGATTTTGAACTGTATCTCATGTAAGAATTTAAGTCTTTCTGGTAGGTAAGGGGAACCAGTAAAGGGAGTGAGATTTATCCTTGGCCTGGAATTTCCCTCTAGGTTTGGGTTTAATCATGGCAGTGGAGATTTGGGGTGAGTAGAAAGGCAGATATGTTGTGAAGTTGTAGAAGCTGAAGCTTCAGAGCTCTTTACTTGCAGAGGCCTTGGGGGCCCTTGGAGGGGCCCTAGCAATGCATTGCCATGGTCTTTTAAAATTTTTTTGTAAAAAATTGCAAAACATAATGTGTTTCAACCATGATTGGTTAAGATCACAGTTTTATTCTACTTTAACCTTCCCGCCTTTCTGGTGTGTTTAAAGTGGTTATGCCGCTATGTAGGTCATCATGTATTTTTTGTTGTTTTAAGGATTCCTCTAAATTAAATGTTTTTCCCTTTAAAAGCATGGATTTTTCCCTTGGCTATAGGAATGGCATGCGTAACTAATCAGAAATTGCCGAGGCAGCAGAGTCAGCCAAATGTCAGCCAGAAATCCAAATGGTGGGAAGGGGTCTATGAGAGTGAACTGGGATCCTTGTTTCTACCAGCTCCTGACAGTGAGAAAATTGTGCTTTCTTTTTACTCTTTAGGGTCTACGTTAAATAAGAATACCATAAGCAGGGTTTGAGAAAAATGTGTTAGATTGAATAATTTTTCAAATTCTTGAATTCTTAAAAATAGTGCAAATTGATGCTGAATCAAATGGTGAAGTTTATGGTAAGAAAATGCTAACAAAAGACAGAAATTGTCTGGAACTATTCTCCTTTTTCCCCTGCTACTCTACATAATTATAGCACCTTTTCCAAAAGTTGCCTTCTGGGAAAGAAATGCTGACCAAAAATTCAACAGACATCTGAGACTTTTGTAAAAACACCAATTTACATGGTGTTTCAAGGTGTTACTACATCTTATAGTCTAACCAGTAAACCTTGGTAGGGATGGTCCGTCTTTATTGCCTTCTAGTCCACTTCTCCTCGCACTTCTGGTTCTTCCTGACATTCACACTTACTCTCTTCTTAGTTCTGGGCATACACAGTTGGCAAGTGAGAACTCTGCCCGAGGTGCCCAAACTTGGTGAACAAAGGCTCCTTTCAGCCCCATCTGTGAGTTTATGATTCTATGAGATCTAACACATATACTTTATTTGCACATGTAAAAAACAACAGGAACTATATATTTCTTCACAGTGTGCAAAATAAATGTTTTATTGATGTTTATAATTATTACTGAGGACAAGAGAAATTGTACAAGATCTCAAGTATTTCCAGAATGATCCTTAGTTAATATGTTAGAGGAAGAAATCACATCTAAAAATGATGCCCATTTAATGAGGCCAACTGATGTAGCAAGAACTGGGAAAAATGTACAAAAGGAACTCTTAGCCTATGTCCAAAATATTGTCATTAACATAAAGACAGGTGGCCAGGGGAAAGAGTAGCATATGATGAATTTGCCTGGATATGAATTCTCAAAACACTGTCATTCTGTTATAACAGTACTTTTTAGCCTTTTCTTAATCTCACAACACATTTGAACCTACATTTAAGCTCTATGGCATACCTAAATTATGTTCGTGAAAAAAAGAGTTAAAGAAGGAATATACTTATGGTGCTTGGAATTCCTTTAAAAATAATTTAATTAATGATCTCTAAAAATTTTCGTGGCACAACTAAGATCCTCTCGGGGCACACCAGTTGAAAATCGCTGCATTAGAGTGATATTAGAGAAAGGAATCTTGCCAAGGTTTAAAAACTCACAATTGTGACGTGCTGGTGTATGTTCCAGGTGTAGGATTTGACTCAGATTTTTATCTTGTGTTAGAACCATCCCACTGTTGCCTCTGTGCATGGTTCAGAAAAGGTGTTCAACAGTGCTAGCTGGCCAGTACGTGGATGGACTGGATGGATCATTCCTAAGTGTGTGTCCTAAACGCTGTGCTTTGACAATGTGATTTCCTTTGTAGAGATTTCATACATCCTTAAAAAGCCCAGAGAAGGCATCTGTTTGGATAGACATGTGACTCATTAAATGTGAACTTAGAACCCAGCAAAATGCTGTTCTTTGGACTAAACATTCAAGGCTCATGTGCGTGACACACAATTCATTAACTAAAAATAGGATCCGTATTTTACCCTAAATGGGACCACAGGTGTTGCCCACCCTTGAGATGCTCCTTAAGTCTGATAGTTTGAAAGATTTTCAGGTATTTTAAAAATAATCAGATATTATCAAAATAAGAGGGAGGTATGGAATTGTGATGGATCAGCCTGCTGCTTAGCTCTGGAAATAAGAAATCAGATCAAAATGAAAAAGATGCTTTCTTTGCATTCTTTTCTGGAAACACAGCCTGCTGCCTTTTTGTCTTCAGTGTAACCATGCTGCCCTGTGGAGAGCCCAGAACTGCTCTTAAATTCAAGAAAACAGCTGCTTTCTACTTACTTAGGTCCTCTGAAGCACAAACCAAGACGGGAAAAGGGTGCTTAGCATGGGCTTTTTGCCAGAGATTCAATAGATGAATTTTACTATGAGAATAAAAAGTTGACTGCCCTCCTTTTAAAAGGTTAATCAAAAGTTCATTGTAGTGTGTCCTTTTTTCTTGTGCTGCAGTTGATTTAAGTTCTGACCTCTGAGCAGCAGTATTTTTCAAGGAGGCAAGCAATCGTTCTGCTTACTGTTCCCAGAAATACCCAAAATCTCCATATCAGGAGTTGGAATATAGAAGGGACAGACACTCCTTTCAGAAATTATACCCCTGATTCTTTTCTTTTACAGCTAGCCAGGAAGAGGTCTGAGAGAGGCTTTTCCCTAAAGTTCACTATTTTTGAACCACGAATTGAAAAATGAAAAGAGTCCTCACATGGAGTCAGTTCTACTATCAAATTTGCCCATTATTTTCAAGCTGCTGAACATGGTTTGAAAAATCGATCTTGGAGCTAAATGAGACTTTGTCCCTCCCGTGGTGTTGCCGTTATAAATCTACACAGGGCTATTTCCATCCCCAAATATACTCTTCACACTTTGACCGTCTACCTTTATGGACTTCCATCTGTTGAATTTCTGTCTTTCTTCCTGATCTAGATCTACTGTGAATACAGTTGTGAAGTCTTTCTTGTTTCCCCTTTTTAAAAATTAGTCACTAATTCTTCATTGTTCTCTAAGCATCAATTCCACCATCATGGCCTTCATAGTAATATTCTATATGCTGTGGTTGTTTATGCATTTGGTTGTTTTATACCCACCCTTGTTACTTTGAGAAATGAATGCTAAAAACAACTTTATAAATGAGAAAAATGAACTCTAAAGTTTAATAACTTGCCCAAGGCCAGAGTTAATTACAAGAGTTATGGGCTTCACTCCAAATAGGATGACATTGATGACCTTTGTTCCAAGATATTTTCTCCTCTAGTCTTCTTAAATCTTCTTAAGTTGATTTGTTTAGTCTCTAAATTATAATCAGACTGCGATTCCAGGATCATAATCAATTATATGTGTAAATCATATAGTTTTAGGTAAATTCATTATTACTGTGCACAGAAAGAAGCTCCAGCTCAGAAGAATACTTTTAATTTGGAATGAAATGTTAACCTACTTCATATGAGTGCTAGGCTTTCCTCAACTACCCCCAGACTACCTACCTACCTCCTAGCATCAATTCTAAATCTCTACTCCTCAAGTCCAGACCCCATCTTCTTACTCTCAGCAGATTTTTGATTTAACACTTCAACTGAGAAGATTTAGATTAGTAGTTCTTTAACTTTAGTTGAGTATAAAAGTCATAGGGAGAGCCTATTGTAATGTAGTTTCCTGGCTTTCCCCAGGATTCTGGTTCAGTAGGTCAAGGATGGGCTCATGAATTTGCTGTTCTCATGAGCTCCCAGGTGATGCCAATGCAGCTGGTCAGAGGAGCACACTTTGAGAACCACCAATTTAGACAACCCTATGTGATAGGAGGTGATGGGATGTCTTGTCCAGATAAAACCTCTCTGGATGTTTATCCTTCCTCTTCTTCCTCCTGAACTCTGCTTCGGAGAATACTTATTCTCATCTCAGGATGAACTTTGGAGACAAAGTTTTTGTCCCATCTCATTTCATCTGTTTGAGACCTTGCTTCAGGTCGTCTCTCTTTCCATCTTTTATATCATCCACTCTATTTCCTTTATTTCTCTCCTACTTAGTAACACAACTGCTCCTATCTCAGTTGTAAAAATACTATTTGACATATATCTAATGACTGTAAACAAAATTATTTTCTGTAAGAAAACTTGATAATTTCATCTCCAAATCAATTGGCTAGGAGCTAAGCTCTTGTAATTTGGGAACTAGTTGGCAGCAAGATTAAGCAGTAGAGTTTAACTTGTTTTTAGGAAGGTGGATGGAGGAAACAAGTGAGAAACCACATTATATTTCCATAGTCTAATAAATGATGATTCTTATAGGTATCGTATTTATTTTATTTTTATTTATTTATTTGTTTTTTGAGACAAAGTCTCACTTAATCACCCTGGGTTTGAGTGCCATGGTGTCACAGCTTACAGCTGTGACATATGTCATACTCTTGGGCTCAAGTGATCCTCTTGTCTCAGCCTCCTGAGTAGCTGGGACAATAGGTACCTACCACGATGCCTGGCTACTTTTTCAATTTTTAGTAGAGAAGAGATCTTGCTTTGCTCAGTCTGGTCCCAAACTGTTGGGCTCAGGCAGTCCACCCAATTGGCCTTCCAGAGTGCTAGGATTACTGGCGTGAGCTGCTGTGCCTGGCTTTGGTACAGTATTTAAACAGCATACCTGATTCATTGCCCTGAGTTGGTGGTTCCCCTGTGAGTTTCAGCCTGGTCCCCCTGTGAAGCGTTGCAGGCAAAGATAATCCAGGTGGTTCCCCTGTGAGTTTCAGGCAAAGATAATCCAGCCTTTTGTAGTTGAGCAGTTAAGGAGTGGGGAGGATTAGTAGACTTTGAAATATGGTAGACCCTCGAAAAGTTGACTACCCAAGGGGCTGTAGCAAATTGATCAACAAATGGAACTTCCACTGAGTACATGTGGTGCATGCCCAGTCTGTGAAAATTAGGTCCCTTTAAGGAGGTCATCAATGTAGGGAGGTGGTCATCTATGGAGGTTCTACTGTATTTCACAGTGAACCACTTTGTATTCTAATGATTATTTTCCTTACTTAAGCACATTGCTGCATGAGGATGCTTTGTCCTTCAAAGATCACTTACACTTTTCATCCGTGTTGTTATTATTTAATTTGTCTTGATGATGTACATTAATCATAATCTTACCCAGTCATACTTATGTCGCTCATTTCTACCTATATTCTTTTTTCGTTTTTTGTTTTAGAAACAGAGACCTCTCTCTGTTGTCAAGGCTGGAGTACAGTGATGCCATCATAGCCCACCTCTGCAGCCTTTAACTCCCAGGCTCAGGCAATCCTCCTGCCTCAGCCTCCAGAGTATCAAGGACTATAGGAGCACACCACCATGCTCTGCTAATTAAAAAAAATTCTTTTTTTGTACAAATGGGATCTGGGTATGCTTCTCAGTCTGATCTCGAACTCCTGATTTCAAGTGATGCTTCCATCTTGGCTGGAAGTGCTGGGGTTATAGGCATGAACCACCACACCTGTATTTTTAATAGTGTTTTCCATGTCTGATACCTTGTTGGCAATAAACTACATTGTTTTTAACTTAAGTTTGGAAAACAGGTTTTAACAGAGAAAAGCCCTATCTTTTGTGATTATT
>CAUYON010195446.1:0-16596 GCA_963573935.1 Arctocebus calabarensis | reverse complement strand
TTTTTTGAGACAGAGCCTCAAGCTGTCACCCTGGATAGAGTGCCGTAGCATCACAGCTCACAGCAACCTCCAATTCCTGGGCTCAAGCGAGTCTCCTGCCTCTGCCTCCCAAGTAGCTGGGACCACAGGCGCCCGCCACAACGCCCGGCCATTTTTTGGCCGCAGCCATCATTGTTGTTTGGCGGGTCCGGGCTGGATTTGAACCTGCCAGCTCAGGTGTTTGGGCTGAGCCACGGGCGCCGAGCCCCTTCTGGGGATTCTTACTCTTCTGATTCGGCTCTGGAGAGACACTGACAAGGGCCTCCAGGACCTTCCTGGAGGGCACACCCTGTGCTGGTGACAGAAGTGACAGAAGTGTTGCAGTGCAGCCTCCTCTGAGGCTGGTGATGGGAAAACTCAGCGAGGGGCACCAGCAGGCAGAGCAGGAAAAGCTTGGTTAGTGGTGCAGGCTTGAAGGTTGGCTGTGTGACCTGGAACAAGTCCCTTAACCTCTCTGAGACAGTCTCCTCAGCTCAAATCAGAGCTAACCCTTGCAGAATTGAAGTATGAAGCGAAACTCAGGTGTCATCATTGTGAGTGATGAAAAATGAAACTGAAAACGACCTCCATCGGAGGCTCTAATCTAGTTACATAAAGGACATGGATGCCATGGAAGATTATGTTGCCATTAAGATGAATGAGGTAAATCTACTTTTTGCTGATGTGAAAAGACCTCTAATGCTTATGAATTTATTAATAGTTAAAAAGTAAAGTATAGAACAGAGCAGTATGTATGACATAATCCCATTTATCTTTGAAATAAATACTAATTTTCAACCTATCCTTACTGAACACCTGCTCTTGCAGGCTCTCTCCTAAGCAGTGAGAATACAGCCATGCACAAAACAAAGCTCTCTCCTTCTGCGGAGCTGGTGGACAGTGCCTGGGAATATACACACACAGTGACTCTATAAAGATGTCCAAGAAAATGCTTTCTTCTGAGCATTTCTGGAGATGTGGGAGTGAATGAGATTTCTGTCTTTTCTTTGAATACCCTTTGGTCTTATCTTACTGGGTAAATACATTTTATCATTCAGGGATGTTTTAGAGATAAAGTCTCCCTCTGTCGCCCAGGCTAGAGGGCCATGGCCTCAGCCTAGTTCACAGCAACTTCAAACTGCTAAGCTCAAGATATCCTCCTGCTTCAGCCTCCTGAGTAGCTGTGACTACAGGCACTTGCCATAACACCGGACTAGTTTTTCTGTTTTTAGTAGAGACGAGGTCTTGCTTTGCTCAGGCCTGCCTCAAACTCCTGAGCTCAAGCAATCCTCCTGCCTTGGCCTCCCACAGTGCTAGAATTACAGGTGTGAGCCACCACCCTCAGTCTTAATGATCTTTTTTAAAAGACTAGATTGACAAATGGAGGAGAAGACCAAGTACAGTGCCTGGCTCAATGCAAATGGCTGTTTTTATTATTATTTTGCATTTATTTATTTATTTATTATTCATTTTTTGTGACAGAGCCTCAAGCTATTACCCTGGATAGAGTGCTGTTGCATCACAGCTCACAGCAACCTCTAACTCCTGGGCTCAAGCGAGTCTCTTGCCTCTGCCTCCCAAGCAGCTGGGACTACAGGCGCCTGCCACAACACCCGGCCATATATATATATTTTTTTGGTTGCAGCCATCATTGTTTGGTGGGCCCAGGCTGGATTCAAACCTGCCAGCTCAGGTGTACATGGCTGGCGCCTTAGCCCTTTGAGCCACAGGCACCGAGCCTATTATCTTGCATTTATTAACTGTGTTTTTGAGCACCAACTATGTGCCAGATACTCAGCTAGGTGCTGAGGACACAGAAGTAAGCAAGAAAGATAACAAACTGGCCCTCAGGGAGGAGTCCCTAGTTGGGGGGACACAACATTAGGGACTCCACAACATTAGGCATTAGGGAAGTGACTACAAGTGTCACAAGTGTTACAATGACATCTAGGGGTTATAGGGGCAGCAAAGCCTAACATCAGGGAGGCCTTCAGGTCTGGGGATTCTGCTGGGTGTGACAGCCTGGACTCCAGCCCTCTCTCTTCACCCTTAACCCCACCCAGGGCTATTCACAATGTGGGACCCCTCTGTGGCTCTAGAGCTAAAAAGAACACCTCCAACTGATCGAACACTTACAACCAACCAGGTACACTGTAAGCATTTTACATGCATTAACTTATTTCATCCTTACTACAGTCCTATAGATAGTGTTTTTATCCCTATTCTACAGATAAGGAAATCAAGGCACAGGGAGATTGAGTAACTTGCCAAAGGTCACACAGTTAGTAAGCGGAAGAAGCAGATTTCAAACCCAGGTGTTCTGCTACTGACCCCTCACTTGAACTACCTCTTTTTATGACTTTCTTCTCCTCCTCCTCTTGCCTGTTTACTGGGGCCAGTCCTCTGCCGCCATGCCTTCTCGCAGCCCTGAGGACGGCCCTTTAGTTCCACCTCGAGCAGAACATGTGGACACCCCTCTGCATCGTCACCTGTCCACAGGGGCTCAGAAGGTGTCCTGGCTTTGCCTTAGAGCCAAAGTGGAGGAGGAGATAAGGGTGAGCAGGAGCCAGCCAGGTGTACACTGCAGCCTCTGTCTGCCTGTCTTTTAGGGATAAGGATCTAGGTTACTCTTAGAGCCCAAGTAACCAAACTGAATCTAAGCCCAGCCCTTGTATAAGCTACAACCTGAGTCCTAATCCTGGTCACACTGAATCTTGACCCTGGTCCTGTGCTAAGTCAACAAACTGACCTAGTCACACACCGATTCCTACCTCTGGTCACAAATAGAGCCCTGATTCTGGCCGCAGGCCAGGTCACAGACGTGCTCCTAGTCTGAGCCATGACTCAGGCTGTGCACCAACTTTGGTCCCAGACTGAGCCTAGAGCCTTGTCAAGAATAAGCCCTGACCCTCAGCACATACTGAATCTAGACCCCAGTTGAACACTAAATCTTGCCCCTACTCTTTGGTTGAGTTCTGAGCCTTAACACAAGAACCCCTGGTCCTGGACACACACTGAGCCCTGACCTTCATCACTGACTGATCCTTGATCCTGGCCAAGGAATCAACCATAACCTGATCCTAAGGTGAGCCATGACCTCGGTCACATACTGATCTCTGACTCTGATCACGGACCGAGTCCTGGACCTAGTCATGTACTGACTTTGCACCTGGCCTCAGTCTCCCAGCCATCTCCACATGCTGCTGCCTACTGTCGAGGGGTCCAGAGAACTCCCAGAATGTCCTCTTTCCTCCTCCTCAGTCACTCCACTGCCCTGTGCAGAGATAATCCAACCTGTCACTCCCAGGGCTAATCTGGGGGGACCTAGAGATTCCTAAGAAAGACAAGGAAGACATGATTTAGACAAAGCTAAATTCTTGGGAGGCCCCTTTCCACCTTAGGCTCACTCCTGTTTCCCCTGGCCCTTCTCTTTCTCCACCATTCACGCACAAATTTCTCCAGAAATAAAATTCACCAGCAGAACTCTGTCTTTAAGGAAGGGAGGTCAGACAGCAGCTGGGCAGAATTCTATTACCAGGAAGAAGCACCGCCAGCAGGAAAGGGCCATGCCCCTCCCTCTGGCAAAGCTTCCTCACATTCCCCTCGGCTTCCTCCTGGGGACTGTGGAGCTTTGGGGGTGTGCTGACAAGGGAGCCAGTCCTGGGTCCTCCCAGCAGAAGACGCCCCTCAGATTTGCCCCTGTCCTAGGAATCCGCCCCAGGATTGGAGGAACAAAAGGGTAAAGATTTTGAAATGGTTCCCCAAGGTACTTTGACAGATAGCAAGGCCCAGGTGGGACCTCCTGCATTGGGGAGAGTCCCTATGGCCTCCTCAAGGAATGATGTGTCCCCCTTAAGGCCCTGAAAATAGGGGTGGGGGATGGGATGAGGAACACATGGCTGGCCCCACCCCCATCCATGGAGTGCAGACGTTTGAGCAGATGTGGACATTTGCCACCCAGTTCCCCTCCCTGCTCTGGAAAGGAAAGGGCTTGAGATTCTCCGGGCCAGGGGCCCTGGGTGGCGGACAGAGGTGTAGTTGCTGAGGCTGGGTGGGGTGCTCCGGATGGGCATTATCCACACCCTACCAATCCCCAGCAACAGCCTGAGTTGTGTCCTAGTGAGGAGAGTTGAGAGTCAAGTATCCAGTAAGCTAGTCAGCCATCTTGTCAGTCAGACACAGAGACAGGCAGATGGTCAGTCAGTCACTCAGCCATTTGACCAGGCACCTTGTCAGATAACCAGGCAGACAGATGGCCAGTCAGTCAGTCAGTCAGAGGAGATGGACAGACCCCGGGCCTTTTGTCATCATCTAGTACTCAGATAGAACAGACACCCAGCAGATGGACAGAGAGACAGGCAGGCTGTCTGTCAGCCATCTTGTCAGTCAGCTATAGCTACAGAGACAGCCAGTCAGTCAGAAGGACAGGTAGGCTTAGTCACTCATTTCATTACAGCCACTAGAAAACAGACAAATTGTCTGTTGGTTAGACAGACCGACTGTGTCATCACTCATCCATTTGGTGAGATACCCAGACAGGCAGACAGTCAGTCAGACACTGAGGAAGGCATTCGAACAAGGACATGGACAGAAAGACAATCGGTTTTGCATGTAATTAGTTAGGTACAACAGCCAGGCAGACAGTCCCCCATGTGGTCTGAGCTTCAACCGCATAGGTAGACAGGGAGCCGGTTGGTTATGCTCCCGCTCGGTCAGACGCGCAGCACTCAGGCAAATGTGGAGGTAGGCAGGTAAGTGGTCAGCCACCCATTCAGTCAGTCAGGCAGACAGACAGATGGACCACCCTTCATCGGTTGGTCACCCATCCACCCAGTCTGACACTCGGCCTCCTGGTGGACAAGTCAGACGGTCAGACGGTGTTAGTTGAACCTGACCCGCCTGCTGGCCAGTGATGCAGCTGTCCATCACAACAGACATCCAGGCTGGACAGAACTGGGAAACCTGGACACCACGAGGGATGTCAGGAAATGGGGAAGGTGGTCCTGAGCTCACAGAATAATTGAGGGTCTTGACACTTTCTCAAAATCCTGAACCAGCTTCCTAAGCAGTCAGGGAAAGCTTCCCAGAGGGTTAGGGAGGAGGACCAGTCTCAGCAGACAAGAACAAGGCATTCTGGGTAGACCGCCAGATTTGAGTGTTCCCTTCCCCCAGCCCCAGTCCTCTTTTAGCTGTGGGACAATGTCCACACACCTGCTCCAACCTCTTTATCCTCCCCAGGCCCCATGTCAGCCAAGGGTCATCCTCTGAAGTGCCTGGGCTCCCCCCTACAAGCCATAGCCCTAGAGGAGGGGCTGAGGGATGTGTCTGTATGCACACATGTGAGTGTGTGTGTGTGTGTGTATACAGGCGCGCTTCAGCTCTGCCAAGGCCTCCCTCCCTCCTCACTGAAGTGGGGGTTGGAAGGCCCTCCCAGGCCACTTCCCATTTTGGGAATTGGGCTGAGAACTATGCAGGAGACAGAAATAATTCCTTTTTCGAGCCTGGCCAGAGCTGTAGCAGCCCAAACATTGGCACAAAACCAGTGCGTGGGGAGGGGCCTGAGAGGGGGCAGCCAGGGGTGGGACTGAGCCCTGGGGCCCAGGGAGACAGAGTCCCAGTGTCTAAGGAAAAACTTCCTCATGCAGGCCCAGGGCTGGGTACCAGGAACCTGGAAGATTCAAGGCTCCCAGTGTGGAGCTGCCAGGCCAGAAAAGGTTCAGGGTGGCGGAGGGTGGGGGGTATAGAGAGAAAGAGCAGGAAAGACGTCATGGAAGCTCTGCTGGCAAAGGTAACTTGGAAAAGAAACCATTGCTGGGACCCAAGAAGGGTCTTCTTAGGATGTGGACATCTTTGGGCAAAAAAAAAAAGGATCTCCTCCTGAGAGCACATGTCCTCCTAGGGGCAGACCCACTAACCACTCAAGCAAGAGAAGGTGGCCGGGCAGCACAGTGAGGGCAGGCGTCGTTCTGATCAGAACTCTCACAGGGCCAGAGAGACGCCCGTGCTGTACCACTTCCTAGCGTGTGACCCTGGGCTCAGCCTCATATTTCCCATCTGTAGAATGGGAGCGGTGGCTACAGAGCCCACTTCCCAGGAAGACATGAAGGATCTAGAGACTCTAGCACCTAATAGGTGTACAATATCCGTCGTCCTTCCTCCTTTCTTTCCTTCCTTCTCAAAGCACTATTATTATCTCACTGGGTTCTTACAGCAACCCAGCCAAGGGCACATCTCAGTTGCCACTTTCTGGGTGATAATCACCTGAAATCAGCCCCCATCTCTCTCAACTGCAGTGTCTCCTTGTGTAAAATGATATTACAGGACGGGAGGAGATGTCCCCAAGAGTCCTTCAGCCCCCTTTTGATCTTCAACATCTGACTGCATCATCCCAGCACATACCCTCCCTTCCTGACCCCTCCCTGGCCTCCTGGGAGTCCCTGTGGTTCTGAGGAAGCTGACCTTGCCCTCTGCCCCAGGAATAGGCCAATCAGCACAAGGCATCCCCACACAACATGGCTTGCTCAGAGCAGGACATGTGACTTAAGCTGGGTCAATTTATCAACTTCTGAGGCTTTGGCTGGGAATGCCCGGAGTTCTCTTTTCTTCGGATGGCATGTGTGCCAGTGTGAAGCCTGGAGGTGCTGCAGCCTTTGGGCCAGTCCAAGAGCAAAACTGACTCACAGAGGAGGACAAAGCAGAGTGAATCCTTGACATTGCGATGACATCGCAACCCCTCCTTCACTCACGGATCAAACCTTGTCTGCACATTTCAGTTACGTAATACAATACATGCCCTTTACTATACACGCCTGTTTGACTTGACTTTATGTTTCTTGCACCCAAATGCACCCCAACACTCTTCTTTACTAAAGACTTTTGTCAGTTTTAATCTTTATTGTAACCCTTCTAAACAGGTATTACTGTTTTTCTCATTTTAGGGATGAGGAAACTCAGGCTCAGAGAGTGAAGACTTGTCCCAAATTTTAGAGTCAGAAAGTGTTAGGGCTGGGATTGGAATCTGGAAAGGATTTATGCTCTTTTCATCATGCTATTCTTTCCTTCATTTATTTATGGGCAAGTGAGGGGGAGAAAAACAGTTAACAGCTGCCACCAATGTCCAGTAATCACTGTCCCAGGGAAGTGGGTAACATCAAAGCCTGGAAAATACTAGAGATCATTCAGCTCAACACTCCCTTTCATGGGTGAAGAGACTGAGGACCAGAGTGGGGAAGGGACAGGGAGCACAGTGGGGGGTGGGGAGAGTGCTTTGGGTGCCAGGGGCTGGGATAGAGGAGACTTGTCTGCTAAGGGCAGAGGGGTCACTGCTGGTTCACACTTGCAGGGGGAAGTCCACATCTGTAGTCCTGGCCAATCAGAACTATTCATTCCTCTGGCAACAATGATTGGCTCAGTCTGGGCATGTGACCCAAATCAAGCCAGTCAGAGTGAATCCTGGGACTTGTGCTCCAACTACCTAGAAAGGGCTGTTTCCAATCTTCCCTGTTTGGCACAGGTAGAGGACAGGCTCTAGGTTCAGAGTCTTTGGTGGGCCACAGTGGATAGCCAGAGTTTAATAAGCTAGTTCATTTTCATGGTATGAATTTAGGGTGACCAATTCAAGCTGGTTCGCCAACTCAAGCTGAACTCAAGCTGGTTCATCATGATTTGAAACTTAAAGTTCCATGTCCAGGGAACCACCTCAGTCCCAGGCAAGTGGAGGCAACACTGGTTGGTCCTCAACTTATGGATATCTGATACTAGTATTTCCTTAATGACAAGTTTCTTTAAAATAAACATTTAAATCTAAAAAGGGAGCCATTTAAGAGAAAAATACTAAGAAAACAATAGCACGGCAAAAAGACAAATGGCAAAATGACACGAAAGCTGCCTGTGGGCAAGTGATGGTGTTGGGAGACACACAAGGCCTGCAAGTCTGAGAACTCATGCCCAGATCCTGGGTTGGTGGCTGACTGGCTGTTTGACTGTGAACGAGTTGTTCAATTCTCTCTAAGCCTCCATGTCCTTCCCAAGTCTGAGGCCTACCATCCTTAGAGGGGGCAGAAGGGACAGAGGCAGGGCTGGTGTGGGCAGGCGGGCTCTTTCCATTCTTAGAGAGAGCTACTTTTCTTTAAAGTGTGAGCTCCTCCCAGGGCCAAACCAACAGGGGCAAGTCAGAGATCTTTGGAGAGGCCTGTCATTCCCTACTTAGAGACTGCTGAGTTCTCTGAGGGGGATATGCCTGCAAATTAGCCACCATTCAGCAGAGACGCCCTTTAGAGATGCTAATTGCCCAGTGCCCAATGCATCCTCAGCCTTCCCTGGCTGGCTCAGGCAGTTGGCTGTCGATCCCCTGCCATTATTGTCTGATACCAGTGCTTGATTTGTCTACACAGACCAGGGCCCCTGCATGCATGCTGTGAGCATCTAACTACCAGTCAGCACAGTGCATGAAGCACGGCTCATTAATACTCTAGGGCAAAGCACACAGGTGCCCACAGAAATCTGTTCCCATGGACAAATCCATGGACAGGTGCACTCTGATATATGCCCACTTAGGCCCCCAATATGGGAATGGATCAGCGTCAGGTGTGTACGCGTGTGAACTGCTCATACACCTGTTCAGAAGCAGCCCAGACGTGTACACGCAGGATGGAGTACATGCTTGTGCATCCAGAAATGCCACCTGGGTTTGCTATGAGGATTAAAGGACAGATCACTTCCAGAGTGCCTTGAATAATGCCCGGCACAAGGTTAATTACCCTGCAGTAAATGAGAACTCTCGTTATTTTTCCCAGTGCTCTTTTATTTATTGAGGTGTAGTTCATACATAATAAGATGCTTAAGTTTTAAGTTTTTAGTGCAAAGCCTTTTGATAAAAGGATACATCTGTGAAACCAGCACTGCAATTAAGGTACAGAACATTTCCTCCATCCAGAAATTTCCCTCCGGTCCCCTTCCAGTCACTATCCCCCAGAGGCAGCCTCTTTTGATTTCTCTCACTATAGCTGAGTTTTACCTGTTCTTGAACCTCATATAAATAGAAGCAGACAGTGTGTTCTTGATGACAACTCTTATGCATGCTCACAGGCATGCAAACAAGCACACATGGCCCACACATTTGCCATTTGCACACATGATGCCCAGACACACTCAGATATGGGTAATTCTGAGCTGCAAGCCCTGTGGCCTTGGCTGCTATGTCAGTTCAGCCTCTCCAGGTCCAAGTGGCTAAAGCAGGTGGAGGAAGTCCTTGGCAATAGGTCCAGACCACAGGGAGGCTCCTTCTACACCTCCCTCAGTTCCCTTCAATGGGTGACTTAAGGCAAGAACTTAAAATCTCAATTTTCTCCTCTGTAAAATGGAATAGTGCCCAGGTATGGAGCACTTGCTATGTGGTAGGCACAGCTCTCAGGGCTGTACAAGTCCTAACTCACTGTCTCGCGGGCCCTAGCCACCCTATAACCTATGTCTAGTTATCATCCCTCTTACAGGGAAGGAGCCCGAGGCACAGGGAGGTCCAGCTGCTCGCACGAGGTCACGCAGTCGGGAAGTGGCAGCGCTGGGATTTGGACTCAGTGTGGCCCTGGAGCCTTCGCTCGCCATCTGTGCACTATTCCTCCCCATGGAGGGATTATGGGAGTTACTGGCTGTGTCCTCCATGCCCTTGGTCTCACTAGGGGCTTGCTGTCACGTATGGCTACTACCAACAACATCTGCACCCACTACCTTTCTGATGTCTCGGGAAAATCCCATTTTACAGATGAGGAAACAGACTCAGACAAGTCGGTGGCAAAAAATTCAGGTCTTCTGATTCTTAACCCCCACACACACTTGGGATATTCTAGTCCATGAGACGGAAACTTGGTTTTGTTTACTATGTCCTCAGCGCCTAGAAGAGTGCCTGGCATGAACTTGGCACTCAATCCACGTTTTCCCAGAAGGGAGGGGAGGAATCACCCAACCCAGGGCTCTCCCTCGACAATTGGGGGACCCAACACCTACAGAGGAAGTGTGACTTTTCCAAGGCCACAGAGCATCTTAGTGCCAGGGAATCTATCATTTTCTCCCCTGCATGGCTTACCTCTACCTCCTGACCTGAGCAGGCCAAAAGATTTGGGAGCCCCTGCGGTACTCTCCCAGCCATGATAATGGGGAGCTGGCATGGAGCCTCTCCCAACTTCATTAAGCCATCCAAGGTCAGCAAGGAAGGCTGCCAAGCTAAACCTCAGAAAATGCCGGCTGAAAGGGAACAAGGCCCAACTTGCCAGAGCTTTTGTGCTGGGGATGGGCAGTGTTTCTGGCAGAGAAGGCAGGCGGGGAGGGCCGGACCAGGCTCTAAAAGCCTTTCGTGAACAAATGCTTGGACTGCAGCCCACTCTGGCCACTGTCCCCTCTCAGTCAGCAGAAGAAACAAAGCCCTTCAGCCCTGCAGGAAAAATGGAGAGTGGGCTGGGGTCTATGTGTGGGGGGATGGGGCCAATGGGAGTCTACACTGAAGAGGGAAGTACCGGGCATGGGGCGACTGTCCCAGCCTGAGGGTCACTCTTAGCCAATCCCTAGCACTTGGACACGGATATCAGCTATAAACACACTGATTACTGCCCTGTGTGATGGTGTCAGGGTGTCTCTCAAAGCAGAGGCTGAGACAGGGATTCTTAGTACATGGTTCAAAGAGGAAGTAGCTTTAGAAGACAAAGAGGGGGAGTGGGCCAGGTCGGGAAGGAGCTGCTCTAGGATGTGATCCCAGCTGGTCTAGCTTTGGTCTGACCTTGCAGGGAGCTCTGGAGTGTGAATGGCACCAGAGTTGATCCCACTTTGAGAGAAGAGGGGTGAGCTTTGGCACTCCTGACGCCGTGGTGGACTGGGTTACAGTGAGCTGCCTTGGAGGGCAGAGAGCTGCTGCAGGTTGTAATCCCCCAGCCAGGTGACTGCCAAGAAGAATTGTGAGGGGGGCAGCTATAAGGAAGGGACAGTCATAAGCTGTTAGCAGCTGGTGCTCACAGCAGGGGTTGTGGGTGTACCAATTCATACATGGCTTGTGGGTGAGACAGTGTCCCCACTTTGGCTATCCTCTTATTGCATTAATTCCTCACCACCTAAACCTCCCACCTTAGGGCCAGCCCTCAACAGAAAGGGGAAAGACTGAACTGAACTGAGATTGAGTTTCCACCACTCTTCATTGCAATGAACATTGCAGTGAACATTGAATCCAGTGTTTAAAAAAAACCCAGCACTGCTCACCCATCTGGGCTAAACCGTGCAAGTTGTAACTGCTACATTTGCAGGACTCCAGAATCTGCAGGACACTGAGGGTTGACCCTCAGAATCACAGCTTTCAGGCTCTCTGATATGCCGACTGATGTGGGGGGCTCTCCGAGGGAGGACAAGATGTGGCTTGGTGTGAGGACTAGGCTGAGCCAATGACATTACAAGGAGAGGAAAGATAAGATGGGCTGGCCAGGACTCACGGGAGGCCCTGGGATGGCAGTGTGTTTGTGTAAGATCCGACCTTATGCAAAGGTGGTATGACAAAGTAGGGGACTGGATCCAGGCAGAGGGGCCCTCAGGGAGAGAAGGGCTTGGCCCATAGCCCCTATCCCAGCTGCAAAAGGCACTGAATTCTTTGGCCCGCTCACCCAGGCACAGCGCTCTACAGTGAGCCAACGACCTATTGTTAGCTCAGTATGTTGAGATGGCTGAGTCAGTAATCTAAGTTCTACACATGGGGAAACTAAGGCTTAGAGAAGGGCCACTAACTTCATTCATTAGCAAGGATGGATTCAGCACCTACTACGTGCCAGCACTTATTCAGGTGCTCGGAGCTGGTGAGTGCGGAAGCAGGTGACCCGTGAGAGTGTGACTATAATAGCCCAGGAGAGAAAAGACAGTGGCTTGGTCTAAAGTAGAGTTTCTCATGAGCTGGGCATAGTGGCTGGCACCTGTGATGCCAACAGCTTAGCAGGCTGAAGTAGAGGGTGGCTTGAGCCCAGGGGTTCAAGGCTGTAGTGACATATGATTGCACCACTACGGTTTCTCAGCTTCGGTACTATGAGCATGTGGGGCTGGGTAATTCTTCACCATACGGGGCTGTCCTGTGCACAGTAGGATGCTTAGTGGCATCTATGCCTTCCATTGAATGCCAATAGCAACCCTCCCTCTTGGGTCCTCCTTGGTGGCACAACCAAAAATGTCTCCAGACAATGCTAAATGTCCCCTGGGGAGCAAAAATCATGTCCAGTTGAGAACCTCTGGCCTGGAGCACACTGGCCAACTGTGGCTCACAGGCCAAATGCAAGTTGGTTCCATTTTAAGTGACTATATAAGCACCTACATCATATCCTCAGTTTGGGCTCTTGGCCGGCAAACCTGAAATATTTACTATGTGGCCCTTTAAGAAAAAGCTTGCTGACACCTGGTCTGGAGTGTTAACAGGGTTAGAGAAAAGAGGCTGGAGTCTGGACACCCTCTGAAAGCAGGGCCCTGGGGTTTGCGCAGAGATTCCAGACAGAGCGTGAACTAACTAACAAGGAGTTGTGCACGGCTCCCGAGGTTCCCAGGGCTTGGGCCTCTGCACCTGGAAGGAGATACTGAGATGGGAGGAAATTGGCAGGAACACATGTGAAGTGGGGAGACCCAGGGCTTAGTTTTGGATACGTTGAGTTTGAGGAATGTCATGTGGACAAGGGAAGGACACTGGCTGTGGAGGTGGGCAGCTTCAGCGTTGAACCCAAGCTCTGCCACAGGCTCACTGCAGAACCTTGGCCTCTCTGAGCCTCAGTTCCCTCACCTGTCAAACAGACGCAGCTGGGAGGAGGGCATGGCTGTGTCTCTGGATAAGGGGTATTTCTAGCGAACACCAAGGCATAGCAATATGCTTGTATTTATTTATTTATTATTTTGAGACATTCTCTTTCTGTCACCCTGGCTAGAGGAAAGTGGCATTATCACAGCTCACTGCCACTTCCAGTTCCTGGGCTGAAGTGATCCTTCTGCCTCGGCCTCCTGAGTAGCTGGGACTATAGGTGCACACCACCATACCTGGCTAGTTTTTCTATTTTTTGTAGAGACTGGGTCTTGCTCTCACTCAGCTTCAAGATGCTTTTTAAGTGTGTTTGAGGACGACCCGGATTGGATCCCAGGCTGCTTCTAGAGACTGTTGATACTGTGGTTTGGGAGATGGGCCTGGGAATCTGAACTTCCTAGGGTTTAGGAATCGCTGACCTAGGGTTTGGGTGTCCAGTTAAGGAGCCCGTAGCTGCTTCCTTGCATGAAGGCTCACCAGTCCTCAGAGTGGAAATGCCCTTATAGATCACACAGCCCAGCAATGTGCCCATGTTGTGCAAATGAGGAATCTGAAGACCAGAAAAGCTGAGCACCTTGCCTGACACCACACAGCTGGGAAGCAGCAGAGCTGGGTCTGAGGCGGTTGGTAACACCAGGCCTGGGTAACAGGTAGCTGGATCCAGACAATGGGAGTAGGATTGCATCAGGGTGAGAGTTGAATTTCATTTAATCTAATCCTTCTGACACTTAGGAGAAGGATGTGTATTTCCTTTCCATTTGAGTGTTAAATGACTCTCTCCAAACTCCTGTTCAGTTAATTCCTTGGGTAAACAGGAGCATACGCTCTATGATCAGCCAGGGCACCCACTCTCCCAGCAAGTCCCTTCCCGCAGCCCAGTGGGCTTGCTCAACTCATGTGCCTACCGATGTGGGACATGCCATCAGTATTGGATACACTGACCTCTGGATTTCCCAATGTGGCTACACAGTGGAATCACCTTGGGAGCTTTGAAATATACCAATCCCTGGGTCCCTATCCTGAGATTCTGATTTAATGGGGCTGGGGGTAGGGTGGTCTAGCACTGGGGTTTTTTTCAAAGATCCTCAGATGCTTCTCAGGTGCACCCAGGACTGGGTTAGCTGTCCAGGGACAGGACTTTGAATCACATTGATTCACAGGTGAGATGGTGCTACCCTTTCCAGTTCTCAAACCTTCTGACTCGGTCCCAGTATGAAGCTAATGAGACTAACACCTCAGTAACACACGACTCCCCTTCTAACCCAAAGAGAGTAGGTGTCAGTCTCCAGCCTATGGCTGGAATTTTAAGACAAGATTTATGGCAAATGGTACCAATTCTTCATGATATAAGATTTCCTTTTAAAATAACTTGATTTAGAAAAATAAATGAATTAATATAAGGAAGACTATGAACCAAATCCTATTTCAGGTATTTCCCCTGGACCTGATGGTAGCCTATGACCCAAGCTGGTCCCCCTCTGGCACAGAATTTGTTCAGAGGTGATCACATGATTCAAGTCATTCCTGGGACTTTTTCTAGAAGAGCAAGAAAGATAGCCCCTCTTTCTGCTGGCCTTCTGGCTGGACTCTGGAGGAAATGTCGGTGGGGTGGGGGGTGGTGACCTCTAGAGGACACAGGCACTAGTGGGGAGCTGAGATTTGAACCATGCCCACCTGCCCCCAAAGATAGTACAACTTCCAACCAAGCCACATTTCTGGTGAATTCTCTGGGATTCTTCATTTTAAAACCTCCCTCAGAACTTCTGTTTCCTGGTTTAGACTGTCTTCATATGTAGGGTTTAAGTAAAATTCAACAACTCCCCATAAGATATAGCCCAAGTAGGTATCTTTAAAGAGCTGATGGAAGATGGTAATGATTACTCAACACTTTCTGAGCACCAAGGAACATACCCACCTGCTTGTAAAGAATTTGGTGCTTTGTTGCTTTCAGGGGATAAGAACCTTCTAGTTGGAGTTCCAGTTGGATATTTCAGACTATTTCACCCATTCACCCCACCCAAAGGAGTGTGATGTGTGCTTTTTGCCAACTTTGACTAATCTCTGAGGTCATCCATCCATTCATCCTTCCATCCATCACAGTTTTACAGGGAGGAAGGACAGATGCACACAGCAAAGTCCTACCATCAGAGAACCCAGAGGAGGCAGGTGGTAATCTGATAATTGCTTAACCCCATGTGAAATTACAGTTAGAACAAAGGCCATCCAAGAGAGAGACAAAGAGCTTTGAAAACCCGTAACTGGGGGATTTGACCTATTCAGAGATCAGAAAATCTTCCCACAGTGGGTGACATTTGATCTAGGATCATTAGGATGAGGAAGCAAATAACTGAGTGAAAAATAGAGGAAGATGGCTCGGTGCCCATAGCACAGTGGGTTGTGGTGCTGGACACATACATCAAAGTTGGCGGGTTCGAGCCCAGCCTAGGCCAACTAAACAACAATGACACCTGCAATTAAAAAATAGCCAGGCGTTGCGGCAGGCACCTGTAGTCCCAGCTACTTGCGAGGCCGAGGCAAAAGAATCACTTAAGACCAAGAGTTTGAGGTTGCTGTGAGCTATGACGTCATGTTACTCTACTGAGGGCAACAAACTGAGACTCTGTCTCAAAAATAGAGGAAGAGCACTCCAGCCAGAGGGAACAGTATGTGCAAAGACCCAAGGCAGGAAGGAATTTACTAAATATAAGATCAGTGTGGCCAACGGTGATGGGAGATGCAATCAGGGAGGTGGTAGCCTGGCTTCATGTGGTCTTGCAGCCCACTATGAGCAGATCTGCCCCCTCTCCCCATCCCAAACTGCAGAGAATCAAATGGAAAACTCCCACCCTTCCCACCCTCCCTCTCTCTTAAAGATGTGAAAAATCCACCGCCTTTATGATTTTCACAATATGAAAAATACAACAAAGCATCCATATAAATGGGGCTGTTTATAGTTTGGGGAGTCTGAGTCACCTTTTAAGGAGAAAAGGGAGAAGAGCAAAGAGATAGGCTAGAAGACTAAGAATAAAAAGAAGAAGGAAGGCTCTGGGGAGAAGGGAAGGGAAAGGAAGAGGAAAGAGGGGCGTGCTGATTCCAGGCTTGGACCTTCCACCTTTTAACTGCATCCCTGCATTTGTTTCTCAACTTTTCTGGGCTCAGTTTCCTCATCTGTAAGGTGGGATAATGAAGATACTGTTCCTCATAGGGGGCTGTGAGGGTTAAATGAGTTAATATCTGCAAAGAGTGGTATAGAATTGTTAGGTATTTTGCAGGTGTCTTCAGAAACTGGGTTGCACCCTGTAAGCTCCTGAGTCCCTAGGCTCAGCCTGGACAGCAGAAGGGTATGAAGTGACTGAGGGGACAAAGGCCCCCTGGTTATGGGGCTGGTATGGGACAGGCTTCAGAGGGACAGCCAAGAACTCTTCCTGGGAGACCAAAAGTCCTCCTCCCGTGAGCAAGAATGTCTCACACCCGGGAAGAGGAACCAGTTTCTACGTTTTTCTGAGTGAAAGGGAAGGAGCTCTGGCTTTGCCCTTCCCCACCATAGAACCTCCAGTTTTGGAAAGCTTGTCCCCACAGTGATGAACTCTAGACTCCAAAGGCAGTTACCACGGGGGTCTAAAGATAAATTCTTTTTTTTTTTTTTTTTTTTTTGAGACAGAGCCTCAAGCTGTCCCCCTGGGTAGAGTGCTGTGGCATCACAGCTCACAGCAACCTCCTACTCCTGGGCTCAAGCGAGTCTCCTGCCTCTGCCTCCCAAGTAGCTGGGACTACAG
>CAUYON010195440.1:0-10078 GCA_963573935.1 Arctocebus calabarensis | reverse complement strand
AATGTTTAAGTAATGTACTTTGGTCAAATTTGAATCCAATTGATATGAAAGTTAGTCACTATTTTCTTTTTTTGTTTGTTTGTTTTCCCTCACCCCCTCCCTCCTCTGTCTGCTCTCTCCTTCCCTCATGCCCCACTGTGTCATTGATTGTCATTAATTGTCCTCAAATCAAAGTTGAATACATAGGATTCATGCTTCTCTATTCCTGTGATGTTTCACTAAGAATAATATGTTCCACCTCCATCCAAGTTACTACAAACACTTCAAAGTCTCCATAATTTTTGATATTACTCAGCCATCAAGCCTTCCATCCTTTTAAAGGGTTAAATAATACTCCATTATATGTATATGCTACATTTTGTTTATCCATTGATGAACACTTAGGTTGCTTCTACCTTTTTGGCTATTGTAAAAAAATGCTGCTATAAATGAACATGTTGTACAAATACCTTTTCAAGAACCTGCTTTCGGTTCTTTAGGATATATACTGAAAAGTAAAATTGCTGGATCATGTGATAATTCTATTTTTACTTTTTGAGGAATCAAAATGGCTGCATCATTTTACATTCTCATCTGCAGTACATAAGGGTTCTAGTTTTTCCATGTCCTCATCAATACTTATTATTCTGATTTTGCATGACAGGGTCATATATGAATATAAAATTATGTGCTATTGGTGAGAATGTTGGATTATCTATGTTAAATACTTTATAGGAATTGAGGCTCTAAAATTTTGATGCGTTTTGGAGATTCTTTTTTTTTTGTAGAGACAGAGTCTCACTTTATCGCCCTCAGTAGAGTGCCATGGCGTCACACAGCTCACAGCAACTTCCAATTCCTGGGCTGTTTTGGAGATTCTTAATGACTTCATAAAAGTAATTTCAGGGGAGTAGTAAAGGAAAAAATGACATTTTCTGGGGGTTTGAAGGTTAGTGGTTCACCAGGAAGTGTTAGCTTCTCTAGAAAGTTTGGTCTGCTGACCACAGTTTGTGCTAGTCTCCAGCACTGCAAAAAATAATTCATTTTCCATCAAGTGGTAAATAGTATGTATTGAGCGCTCTTAAACAACAAAAATTACTTTTCTTGTGCTATATCTGTTTTTGCAAAGATACATAGGAATTATATATCTGGCTATTTACTTGGGGGTCTTTGTTTTATTTTTTAGTTGAAAAAAATAATTGATGTTATTATGGCCTAATGTGTTAAACCTATTTGATATTCTCTGTTTTATTAAAGTGTATATCATGTATTATAAGATAATTGGTGATGGATTACTTTGGAATACTTTGGGAATCTTGGTTTGGCATAGTATTCCCCTTGAAGACTAACCAAGACTGTAGTGATTGTTATTTTTTAAATCAAAATAAAGATATGTAACCAGATGAAGGAAAATATACTCAGTAGCCCTGATTTTAATACCTAGATTTTGGAATTTCTCTGCAATTTACTGTGGGGACAATGGGACAAATGTTTGAAATTGAGTTGACTTGGAAAATCAGTGGAACCAGTGGTTGTATGAGTTAAATGGATAGAATCCAGATAAGTGTTTTTCATCCTTTTTTATCTCATGGCACACTTGCAGCACACAATAAACTGTGTTGATAAAAAAAAAAAAAAAGAAGAAGAAGACTATATTTACTGTGTTTTGAACTTCTTTTGAAAGTAATTTAATTAATAATCTTTGAAATTTTTGGTAGTACAACTAAGATCCCCTCGTGGCACACTGGTTTGGACTGAGGGATGTTAGATTAAAGATGATGATCAAACAGATGGAAGAGAAGGCGAGAGCCTTGTGAATTGAAACAAAATAAAATAAACCTGAGAACGCTTCTTGTTTACTGTGTTAAGTTATCTTCATTTTAATATTCATATATATGACAATATATTATTAGCTTCCTAATTCAAGTGGGATTCCACTTTTTATTAGTATAAAAAGCCAGGGTAAGCTTGTTTTGTAAGTTCATATTTGCTCACCAGTTTTAAGAAATCTTTCCCTTTTTATTTGGGCTGCCCTCCCACAAAGTTTACAGGCTTTTTTTTTTTTTTTTTAAAGTTTTTATGATTTGACTATATTTACTATTTTTAAACAAAGACTCTAGTACCAAGTTTAATTTAAAAACAAATTCTCAAGATTAAGGACTACTGCTGTATCCATTCAGGAGGATTCCAAAGCTGTGTTAGGGGGATCCCCTTTGCTAGTAGTTGGTGCAACAGGGAATTGAACTCTAGCTTCTCTGACTCAAAGCTGTTTCATCGTGAAGCAGAAATGAAGTGTAAGCAGAAAAGAGAAAGTAGTTTTCTTAGAATAAGAAGATATGGTCCACATCTTCAGGGAATTCATCATTGTTCTGTTAAGGATGGTATATGGATATATTACAGTAGAACCTCTGTAAGTTGATCACCCAAGAGACTGTAACAACCTGGTCAACATAAGGAGCTAGAAGTGCTGATAAGGTACGTATATGTGGCACATGTCCAGTCTATGAAAATTAGGTCAACTTAAGAGAGTGGTCTATGTAGGGAGATGGTCAACTGTGGAGGTTCTACTATATATAAATAATTATTATATATTGAGATAGACATAAAGGGCTGTGGGTAGAGATGAGGAAGCACTTTTTGAGGAAATAAATGATGGGGCAGGGGGCGAGGAATGTGCCAGTATCAGTCTCAGGAAATGTTTCATCAAGATGTTTTCTGTACTGAGCTTGTAGAAAGCTAGGAGTTTGCTTGGCAAATAGGGGAATAACTGAAACATAGATTTTGACATGAGTAAAGCACAGAATCATTTTGTTACCCAAAGACCTATTTACTTCAAAATTATTTTCTTTTTTTGCAGTTTTCAGCCGGGGCTGGGTTTGAACCTGCCACCTCTGGTATATGGGGCCGACACTGGCACCCTACTCCTTAAGCCACAGGGGTCGCTCTCAAAATTATTTTATTATCAGTCCTGACTTAACTTCAAATGAGGAGGCACAGCCATGTATTTCTCATAAAGTATTTCAGAAGAGTTGTATAACGATGGGTAAAGTCTGAACAAAGAAAGATGAATTTTGAAAGGCAGAGTTTGGCTGGGCGCAGTGGCTCAACATCCATAGTCATAACACTCTGAGAGGCAGAGGCAGGTGTATTGCTTGAGCTCAGGAATTTGAGACCAACCTGAGTAAGAGCGAGACCTCATCTCTAATGAAAATAGAAAAAATATGACTCAGCGCCTGTGGCTCAATGGGCTAAGGCGCCAGCCACATACACCTGAGCTGGCGGGTTCAAATCCAGCCTGGGCCTGCCAAACAACAATGACGGCTGCAACCAAAAAAAAAAAAAATGGCCGGGCGTTGTGGTGGGCGCCTGTAGTCCCAGCTACTTGGGAGGCGGAGGCAGGAGACTCGCTTCAGCCCAGGAATTGGAGGTTGCTGTGAGCTGTGATGCCACAGTACTCTATCCAGGGTGGGAGCTCGAGGCTCTGTCTCAAAAAAAAAAAAAGAAAAGAAAATAGAAAAAAATAGAGCAGTGCCTGTGGCTCAGTGGGTAGGGCGCAAGCCCCATATACTGAGGGTGGTGGGTTCAAGCCTGCCCTGGCCAAACTGCAACAAAAAAAATAGCTGGGCATTGTGGCATATGCTTGTAGTCCCAGCTACTTGGGAGGCTGAGGCAAGAGAATCGCCTAAGCCCAGTCCTGGAGGTTGCAGTGAGCTGTGAAGCCATGGCACTCTCCTACGGGCAAGAAAGTGAGACTCTGTCTCTAACGTAAATAAATTAATTAATTAAAAATAGAAAAAATAGCCAGGCGGAGTGGTGGGAACTTATAGCTAGCCGCTCGAGAGGCTGAGATAAGAGGATTGATTGCTGTAGCCCCAGAGTTTGAGGTTGCTATGAGCCATCATGATGCCACAACACTACGCAGAGCAACAAGAGTGAGACTGTCTACAAAAAAAAAAAAGGCAGAGTTGCAAGTTTTGTAGTTAAAGATGGACTTTGCAGTTGTATAGTTGAAACACCCTTTGGTGGTTGTAGCCGCTTTTAACAATTATTTGTGGTATGCGTATTTTTATATGTTTATAATTTAACAGTAGCCAATTAAAAGCTTTTGTTTTGATTTGGTTATGCAGCTTGTATGGTAGGGTTAAATTAATAGTGTTAATAATATTGAGTGGTTTTTGTGATTGAGGATAATTAAATTTTTCATCAGGTATTAAAAACCAGGTTAATTTATTCATTTAACAATTACTATCAAATTCTTACTCTCTCAAACCTATTAACCTTTAAAATTCAGATGATTTCTCCAGCAATTGCCTCAGAAATTTTTCAGAGCAGTGGCAAAAGCATGATTGTGGGTTAGGTTGTCCAAATATTTTGCTACAGTATAACTTTTTTTTTTTTTTTAACAATACAACTCTTAAACATAAAGTAATCCTATTTTTATTTTGTACTATACACAGTACAGTTGTTTGTTTTTTTTTTAGAGACAGAGTCTTACATCATCGCTCTCAGTAGAGTGCCGTGTCGTTATAACTTACAGCAACCTCCAGCTCTTGGGCTCAGGCGATTCTCTTGCCTCAGCCTACCGAGTAGCTGGGACTACCGGCACCCACCACAACACCTGGCTATTTTTTTGTTGCAATTTGGTCGAAGCCAGGTTTGAACCCACCACTCATGGTATATGGGGCTGGTGCCCTACTCACTGAGCCACAGGCACTGCCCCATAGTACGGTTTTAAGATTTATATATTCTTATGTGCATATTTACTAAAAGTAATGTCTTATGAAATTCACAATGTTTTTTAAATGTTACAAAATTGAGTGGTACATTATGGACTCACTGAAGAGAGCTGAGGAGTTAAGGTGGAAGATTCAAGAAAGGCTTCACAAATAAAATGCCACTCTAGCCAGAATCCTCACTGGCAAAGCAAGAATTGTGAAACTTTGATGATTAAGAGGTAAAGGGGTTGCTGGTGGTGGTGGTGGTAAGCAATTATATGTGGCTGAAGCATCATATTCCTGGTAAGAGTATTATAAATAGAGACTAGAAAAGTAGGCAGCATTCAAAATATTTTATAATTAAGCCCAGGAATTGGTAGTTTAATCTCAGAAGTGATAGACCCCTGGGAGGTAAAAGACCCATTAGAGAGTATGTATGTATGTATTTATTTATTTTTTGAGACAGAGTCTCGAGCTGTCCTAGGTAGAGTGCTGTGACATCACAGCTCACAGCAACCTCAATTCTTGGGCTTAAGCAAGTCTCTTGCCTCAGCCTCCCAAGTAGCTGGGACTACAGGCACCCGCCACAATGCCCGGCTATTTTTTTGTTGTGGTTGCAGTTGTCATTGTTGTTTTGGCTGGCCTACGAGGGGTTCAAACCTGCCAGCTTTGGTGCATGTGACTGGCGCCTTACCCACCGAGCTATGAGTGCTGCCATTGGAGGATTTTTAAGTGTGAGAAATGATCAGTCCTGTCTTTTAGAACAGCAACTGATAGAGAAGTGCAGTTGTTGAAGGAGTTCATTTGTGTGACTTTAAAAGACCTTTAAGGGTAGGCTTAATTGCTAGTGCCTTTTGTAAATAAAGGCTTTCATTTGTTTAATAGTTTTTAAAAAGCTATAAATGATAAAGGGTGTTGTGGATATCCATAAGCTTATGTACATGTAACATTTATCTGTATTTTTGCCCAGTTAAAATAGTAAAATGATTTACCCTTTTCTTCGGAGATAATTTTGTTACTTTTACTAACACTTTCATTAGTGTTTAGTTCAGTGCTATGTCATAAAGCACTGTGTTTAAGAATAAAGTTTCTTAGCTGGACATTGTATCTCAGTGGTTAGGGCACCCACCCCACACACCAGGGGTGGCAGGTTTGAACCTCTCGTGGGCCTGATTAACAAAAAAAAAAAAAAAAAGAAAGAGGGAGAGGAGAGAGAGAGAGAAAAGAAAAAAGGAAAGGAAGGGAATAAAGTTTCTTAGTATATTATGGCATGTTTCTCAGAAATATAGGATTGTTTTCTGTTAAGAAAGGAAGGGAAGAAAGTTTCTTAGTATATTATGGCATATTTCTCAGCAATATAGGAGTGTTTTCCATTTATTTCCTAATAACAGCTTCATGAGAGACAATAGAATGGTGGTCAGGAAGTTAAAACAGAATTATATGTGTAGAAACTTTCTGTTTCATATAGTTAATAAGCATTGGTGCTATACTTCCATTCAAAAACTATTCGCACGTTAATGTTGATGTGGTGTTAAAAAATAGAACTTTCTGCATTAGGACAAATCAAATCTTATCCTAAGGTTAATTTACTCGACATAAAAGGAAGGATTTCCTAGGGATTCAAAACATAAACATTAATCTGACAATAATTTTGTACTATTGAGTTTATAGTTTAATAGGGGAAATAAGATGTATTCTCTTCATGTATTTATCGTTAGAATAAGAAAAGATAGGCTCGGCGCCTGTGGCTCAACAGGCTAAGGCGCCAGCCACGTACACCTGAGCTGGCAGGTTCGAATCCAGCCTGGGCCTGCCAAACAACAATGCAACAAAAAAATGGCTGGGTGTTGTGGCAGGCTCCTGTAGTCCCAGCTACTTGGGAGGCAGAGGCAGGAGACTCGCTTGAGCCCAGGAATTGGAGGTTGCTGTGAGCTGTGATGCCACAGCACTCAATCCAGGGTGACAGCTTGAGTCTCTGTCTCAAAAAAAAAAAAAAAAAGAATAAGAAAAGATAAGTACATAAAAAGGTAAAAAGAACTCAGAAGAGAAAAACTATTTTGGAATGAGGGGGAATCAGAAACTCTTGGAGCTAGGGACTTAAAAGGAAAAGATAGAGAATATTTGGAGGTATTCAAATAGAATAACCCCTAAGGAGCAAAGAAAAAGCATGCACAAAGACATAGAAAGATGATGATCGTGGGAAATTTTTCAGGTGGAATCTTGGAAAGCATCTTTTTATGGTGTGGATTTTGCCCCCTTTACATACTGCTGATCTGAAATGTTACCATGTCTGTACAGTGTTGGATTGTTGGGTGTTTTATAAGCTAGAAAAGAAATTTAGAAGAGATTTGGTTTTCCCGTTGCCATTGCTCAGAATCTTTCAATTATTTTATTTAAACTCTTTTTGTTTCTTATAGCCAGTGCTTTTTATTCTTTAAGGCTAAACCATGATCTCTTCCTCCTCCCAGTTTTTTTCCCCCAATATTTGATAGCTACAGTTTTTTTCTTCTTCAATAGTAATCTTTTTTTCAATTTCCCAGGAAAAATCTATAGTCAACTTTTCTAAAAATTATTTTATATTACCAACCTGTACATAAAATAGAGGAATTAAGACTTGTTAAAAATCAACCTCCAGGCTGGTATTTATTTATTTATAGTGGGTCACACCTATAATCCTAGCATTGTGGGAGGCCAAGGCTGGTGGATTGCCTGAGCTCAGGAGTTTGAGACCAGCCTGACCAAGAGCAAGACGCCATCTCTAAGAAAATAGCAAGGGATTTTGGTGGTCCCAGCTACTTGGGAGCCTGAGGCAAGAGGATCACTTGAGCCCAAAAGTTTGAGGTTGCTGTGAACTACTCTACCAAGGGCAACAAAGTGAGACTCTGTCTTGATTAAAAAAAAAAAAGAAAATCAACTTCCATTTCTCCATGCTAATCAATTACAGTACTCTTTCATTTAGACCCCAGGGACCTTAATACTAGTGGTTCTTAAAGCAAGCATGGCTACAGAAGCAGCAGCAACATCACCTGGAACGTACTAAAAATGCATAAATGTGATGGTCCACCTCAGACCTACTGAATTAGAAACTCTGGATGTGAGGCACAGCAGTGTAGTCTTCCAGGTGATCTGCAGCAATTTTGCCAAACTGCTTTACAATACTCAATAGTTTTCAGGCAGACAAATAAAAGAAAGAAAGCTGAAGCAAATAATATATAAAGAGTTTCAGAAGTTGTGTCAACTACTTAGCCATTTTATGTGCCAGGCTTTTTTGCAGAGTATAGGTATTTTCTCCATTTTATAGAAAATGAGAAACAGACTGTTCATTGTCATATAGCTAGAAAGTGGCAGATTAAGAATTTTAATTCAAGGTGCTATCTGTAACACTGACACTTTTTTTTTTTTTAATGAGACAGAGCCTCAAGCTGTCACCCTGGATAGAGAGCCATGGCATTACAGCTCAAAGCAACCTCCAGTTCCTGGGCTCAAGCGAGTCTCTTAAGTAGCCTCCCAAGTAGCTGGGACTACAGGCACCCGCCACAACACCCGGCCATTTTTTGGTTGTAGCCGTCATTGTTGTTTGGCAGGTCCGGGCTGGATTCGAACCCGCCAGCTCAGGTGTACGTGGCTGGCACCTTAGCCTGTTGAGCCACAGGTGCCGAGCCAACACTGACACTTTCTGGTAGGAAATAAGTCCCTACTTGAAAATATCTTTTTCATGTAGTTGGATAGAATTTTTTTGAGGTCAGGTTTTTTTCAGTATATAGCAAAGTTTTTATGGGCCACCTTTGTATCTCTGATGGGCACAAATATTTCCAAGTATACTACTTTTGTAGACTTTTATTTTAATAGATTGTTTTTGATTTTAAGGTTGGCTGTAGAAAGCATTCCATGTGCCAGGCTTTAAGAAACTAGATAAATAAAAATCTAAATTAAGTATTGATTTGTAACACAGAAGTGTTCTCAGGGTTCACTATATGAGAAATGGAAAGTCATTTCACATACACTTTGTACATTTCTCAACATTATTTGTCATGTAAAGAAAAAATGCTTGGAGTGATTGTACCAGGTATTACAGAAGTACATTTATATTTTATTATTAAATTCAGCTACACTTCCCTTTCCTTTGTAGTGGTGTGCTTTTTCAGTAGCATTAAGCTAAAATTCTTTTCAGATATCTGACCTTTAAGCAGAGGATAGAAAAGTTTTAATTAAATATGCTAGAAGTATATGTGTGGGTCATTATAAAAGTTTTGAGATACACAAAAATCAAGAAATGTAAAATCCACATTGACTAAAACAAGTGAAGCCTTCTCAGCAACCCTGATAAGCCCAAGCAAGTTTAAACTTGCATGGGTCAATCAGAAAAGTTTCTATCAACTGTTGTTTCTTGAACAGTCTGTCTCAAAACTTTCTTAGTGACCTACCTATAAGTAACTGAGTATCTTTGTTAATATGGAGTAATGAAATCATGAACAATCTTTTCCACTTTCCATTTACTTTTCTTTACATTCGATTTTTTTGAACAGGCAATACATTTATATAATCCAAAAAGTATGAAAAGATATAACATCTTCTCATCTGATTTCCAAAGACACACCACTGTAAAGAGTTTCTCTTGTGGAGATATTTTATGCATATGTACAAGCAAGTACAAATATATTTTTAATTTTCTTTAACACCAATAATAGTGTGTTTTATACACTATTGAGTTCCTTGCTTTTTGCATTTAATACATATTTGCAAGATACTGCCATCTCACTATGTAAAGAGCCATCTATTTAACTGATTCTGTGTTAATAGACTTTGATTGTTGGCAGTGTTTTGCTATTAACAATACTATAATAAATAACTGTGTGCATGCATCTTTACCCATGTGTGCCATTTTAATCTGGAGGACAGATTGTAGAAGTTTAGTAAAATTTAACTTTTTCATCATTTTATTTTTGCTACTTGTAATGCTGATATTTAAGCAGCTAAGTCTATGTTTTTAAAAATCAAGACAGAGCTCTAATACAAGATTCTTGCCTTATTCTTGTTATGATAGGCTTTCACATAAATAATCTGAAATAATTTTACAAAGGCATTTATTTACATATAGAATAGTAAACCTTTTGCTTCTCCCTAAAAAACTAAATGTTATCATCACAATTTGAAGAGGACTAAAAGAGGAATACACTTTTTTTTTTTTTGAGGCAGAGCCTCAAGCTGTCACCTTGGATAGAGTCACTGCACTCTATCACAGGTCACAGCAACCTCCAATTCCTGGGCTCAAGCGAGTCTCTTGCCTCCACTTCCCAAGTAGTTGGGACCACAGGCACCTGCCACAATGCCTGGCTATTTTTTGGTTGCAGCCGTCATTGTTGTTTGGATTCACTGGGCTGGAT
>CAUYON010195439.1:0-14432 GCA_963573935.1 Arctocebus calabarensis | reverse complement strand
AGGTCTGAGAATATCCTGGAGAGCTGGCTTAGTTTTGGCAAATTTCTTCAACAAGTGGATGTCATTAAAGTATTTAATTTCTCCATCATAAATGAAACTCAGTTTAGCTGGATACAAGATCCTGGGTTGAAAGTTATTTTGTTTTAGGAGATTAAAAGTCAATGACCATTCTCTTGTAGCTTGAAAAGTTTGATCAGAGAGATGTGCAGTTATTCTAATATTCTTCCCCTTGTAGGTAATAGATTTCTTGCGTCTGGTTGCTTTCAAAATTTTCTCTTTCATATTAACTTTAGTGAACTTCATTATGATGTGCCTGGGGGATGTTTTGTTTGGGTTGAGTTTTGCTGGGGTTCTGAAACTGTCTGCTATCTGAATTTCAGAATCTCTTGGCATGTCTGGAAAATTCTCTTTCATAATCTCTTAAAGAAGAGACTCTGTGCCTTGTGATACCATTTCATTGTTTTCAGGTATCTGTATAAGGCGAACATTGGTTTTCTTCAAGTTATCCCAGAGCTGTTTGAGAGAATGATCCATTTTTGCCTTCCATTTCTCTTCCTCTTTGTAGGTTTGGGAGCATTCGAAAGCTTTGTCTTCTTTGTCTGAAATCCTTTCTATATAAGGGGCCAGCACCCTACTCACTGAGCCACAGGCACCACCCATATATAATATATTCTTTAAAAATATACAAAATTATTTGAAACGAACATGTGCTTCCTCTAATTTTAATATTTTAGACATGAAAAATTAGATGAATTAAAATGCTTAATTGATTATATTCTGGGTGAAGGGCACAGGTATAACTTTGACTCAAAATGTGAAAAAGGAAATTATGTAACCAAAACATGTGTACCCCAGAAATACTCTGAAATAAAAATTAATAAAATTCTTAATTGATTACCCACTATCAGCTCTGAAATATACACAGCCCTATTTTTATGTATTTATTTAATAACATAATTACCTACAAAACTAACAACAGAATTCCAAAACAAAGTCATTAACTTAAATCTACCAGTGTGTTTCTTTTCTATAATATTACCGTGCTTTACCTGCTTTATCCTTAGAAGTAATCACTGTCTTGTTTTTATGTTTCTCATTTCCAGTATTTTATGTATAAACTATATATATAACTATATATGACTTTGGCACATATATAGTAGCTTTTCTAAACACTATTTTTAAACTTAAATCATACTTTAGGAGGTATTCTAGGACTAAACATTATGGCTCTGGATTTTAAAATATTAAAATTTACTAACTTGTATAAAATTGAATTACATAAAAGCTTAAGATAAATATGTTTATGTGAAAGGTAATCCAAAAGGTAGGTGTACATTGCCAAACTAAAAGTTTTCCTAATTCACAGGCCATGTTGGAATGCTGGACTCAGTTGGGTTTTAGAATAGTAATTAACATCACCATTATCATCATCCTCATAGCTGCTAGCTTCTATGGACAAACTCAGTGTTAAGATGATTTGCTTGGATTTTTCATTCTTCCATTTTATCAGGAAAAGACTATACTTTCTTTTGATTTTTTTTCTTACTTTGTCACCCTTGGTAGAGTGCCATGGCATCATAGCTCACAGCAACCTCAAACTCTTGCTTGGGCTCAAGTGATTCTCTTGCCTAAGCCTCTGAATCAGCTGGGACCATAGGCACCTGCCACAATGCTCAGACATTTTTTTAGATGGGGGTCTCACTCTGGCTCAAACTGTTCTCAAACTTGTGAGCTCAGGCAAACCACCTGCCACGTCCTCCCAGAGTGCTAGGATTACAGGTGTGAGCCACCATGCTCAGGCTTTTTGAAATGTTTTATCTACCTATATGTCTAATATTGTATATATTTAAGATATACAACATGAAGCTATGGTATATTAATGCATACATATATAGTGAAAAGATTACTCTAGTCAAGCAAATTAATATATCCATCCTCTGGAGTAGTCATCTTGGTGTGTATGTGTGGGGAAATAGCACCTAAAATCTACTCTCAGCAAATTTTTAGTATATAACACATTTTAACTCTAGTTATCATGCTGTACTTTAGAATTCTAGACTTACTCCTCCTACATAACTGTGAGCTTGTCTTCCTTGACCTACATCCCCCCATCCCTGCCCCCTACCCACACCTGCCACCCACTATTCTACTTACTGTTCCTGTGTATTTGACTTTTTTAGATTCCACATATAAATAGGACCATTTAGTAATTATCTTACTATGCCTAGCTTATTTCACCCAGCATAAAGTACTTCAAGTTTATCTGTGTTGTCACAAATGGTATGACCTTCTTTTATAATGTTGAATGATCTATTGTGTATATACCACAATTTCCTTATTTGTCAATATGTTGATTGACTCTCATGTTGTTGCCATATCTTTGCTATTGTGAATAATGCTGCAATGAACATAGAAGACAGATATTTCCATGAGGTTCTGATTTTATTTCCTTTGGGCATGTACCCCATAGAGGGATTGTAGGGTCATATGTTAGTAATACTTTTAATTTATTGAAGATCTTCCATACTATTTTCCATAATGGCTATACCAATTTACACACCCACCAATAGTGTACAAGGATTCCCCTTCTCCACATCTTAGCCACCAGTTGGTATCTCTTGTATTTTGGACAATAGCCATCCCAGCAGGTGTGAGGTGATGTCTTCTGGATTGAATTTATTTCTCTGATGGTCAGTGATGTTGACAACCTTTTCATGTACATTTTGGCCAATTGTATGCCTTGTTTTGAAAAATGTCTTCAGGTCCTTTGTCTATTTTTAAATTGTATTTTTTGGTGTCTTTACTACTGTGTTTTATGATTCTGTATATATTTTTCATATTAACCTGTTATCAGATATATGCTTTGCAAATATTTTTCCCCAATCCATAGGCTGTCTTTCAATTTTTAAAAATTATTTCCTTTGTTGTGCAGCAGCTTTTTGGTTTAATGTAGTCCCATTTATTTATGGTTACTTTTATGCATTTTGGTTTAATGCAGTCCTTTTATTTACTGTTGCTTTTGTTGCTGGAGTTTTTGGTGTGATAGCCAAAAAAAATCATTGCCAGAGCTGACATTAAGGGCTTTCCCTGATGTTTACTTCTAGAAATTTAACAATTTAACAATTGCTAACAATTTAACAATTTCAGATCCTACATTTATGTTTTTAATCAATTTTGAGTTGATTTTTTGTGTATGATGTAAAGTAAGGGTCCAGTTTCTACTTTTGTATGTGGATATCTAGTTTTCCCAGCACTATATGTGGAAGAGCCTCTTCTTTCTTTTTCCAATGTGCTTTCTCTGTGACCTCACCAAAAATTATTTGTCCACATATGCTTTGGTTTATTTTTGAGCTCTCTATTCTGTTCCTTTAGTCAATGTGTCTTTTTTTGTTTTATGCCATTACCTCCCAGTTTTGAGCACTACAGTTTTGTAATATCATTTGAAATCTAGAAGCGTTATATCTCCAACTTTGTTTGTCTTTCTCAAGATAGCTTTGTCTAGTCAAAGTCTTTTGTAATTCCTTTTTTTTTTTTGAGACAGAGCCTCAAGCTGTCACCCTGGGTAGAGTGTCGTGGCATTACAGCTCACAGCAGCCTCCAATTCCTGGGCTCAAGTGAGTCTCCTGCCTCTGCCTCTCAAGTAGCTGGGATTGCAGGCACCCGCCACAATGCCCGGCCACTTTTGTTTTTGGTTGCAGCCGTCATTGTTGTTTGGCAGGCCCAGGCTGGATTCGAACCCGCCAGCTTAGGTGTACGTGGCTGGCGCCTTAGCCCGCTGAGCCACAGGCACCGAGCCGTCTTTTGTAATTCCAAATGAGCAATTCCACTTTAGAATTTTATTTCTGTGAAAAATGTCATTGAAATTTTGATAGGGATTGTGTTGACTTTGTATATGGCTTTGGGTAGTATAAACATTTGTGGAATATGAATACTTCCAATCCATGAACATGGGATATCTTTTCTTTATTTGTATCTTTTTAAATTTTTCATCAATGTTTTATAATTCTCAATGTATAGATCTTTGAGGCACCTCTTGATTTTTACCTACGAATGAGGACAACTTGCTAGGGATATTGTCCTACTGAAGGACAATCTGCCATCTGGCTTAGAAGTGGCAGTTTAACAGAGAAAGCCTGAGCCTGGGCAACAGAAGTTCAATATTCTGGATCCAAGCTGCTAAATAGCCTTGTGACTTTGAGCACATATCTTAGCCCTCTGAAATTAAGTTTCCTTATCCTTCAAACAGGGTTAAAGATACCTGCTTTGCCTATTTTTAGTGGGTAGTTGTATCAATTGATATAATGTGTGTGAAAGTATAAATATGAAATTAAAAAACTCTCTACAAATATTAAATAGAGGGACTTTATATATTTCGTATGCTGAAAGAATTAAGCTTTTATTCTAGGGAAGATGCTTTGTGACCTTCCCCATACATACTTTCTTGTCCATCCACTCTTTTATTACCTCACTTTGAGAGTTCTTGTCTTTTATTCTTACTGACCTATAAGATAAGGGACTTTTAAATTTTGATGTGAGTGGGAGAAATTCTGAGAATATTCACAGGAGAGAGATGAACTCAGGTCCTTACTGAAATAACTCATTCATAACAGAATGTCGGCTGAAACTGTGTGTAAAGTAGTTCCCAAATCAGCATATTTAGTGAGTTTAGCAAAAAGTAAGAACACCTGAAATAGAGTGCTTTTTAAGACCCTTCAATGCTTACTGAGGTTTCCAGCTGTCTTCAAATCATATCATGGGGTGGTTAGAATTTCAAGTGCTTTTTGGAATCTCCTACCTTGAAAGCTCTGGATAGCATCCTCTTGGCACTCCACCAGTGTAATTTGTATATGCTGATCTCCTGGTGCCTGGGGAGGAAACGATGAAATATTCATGCTGGTGACCATTCATTTTCCCTCCACTAAAAGCCTCTGCTATCATCTTCTTGAAAGGGAGTTATGAAATTTACCTGCTGCTAAATGCCTGTGCTTTTATGAAAAAAAAGACCGAATCAATCCACAAAATCAAGTTTTCAGTTTGAATCAGCTTGGCATGGATCTTAGATGAAACTGTGAGAACCCTTTCTGTGACTCCTCTTCATTGTTTTCAACCCCCAAGCTGAGAACTCACTTGATTCTCTTGCATTTGGAAACGTGTTCTTGTTTCACAGATTAATAAGTCTGTCAACTCAAGTGCATTGCAGGTATTTTTATTTCTCATTTTCTGACATTGTTAGGACTCATTTAGATATCACTGAGGAAAAACATTTTACAACTTCTGCATTATCTTGGATATAGCTCTCATTTAAAGCTACAAGACCAAAGTCACAAATATCTAAAATCAATTTTAAGTAAATTTGTCACTTTAATTATAAACAACCTATCTTATCATCAATGTTGTAAACGTGTTTGCAGTTTTGAAGGAAATTGGCTAATCCATGTTGTGCTGTTTGCAAGTCCATTGAAGCAGAAGGCCATTGCTCTTGAACTTTCACCTACCACCTCAGACAATATGCAAGGAGAGCACAGCTAGGACTGTGCTGTGTGTTTCCTGTGAGAGCTGAATCTCATTTTGGGTTCTTGAGATGAGGCGCTAGATGCAGGTAGTTTACATGTGTTTGGGAGATGATCACAGGAGACTGGATTAAGGTAGAGAGGGAGAATGGGAAAGGGAAGGATGATAAGTCTACAAGAAAAATACTAATAAATAAAGGGTGTGTCATTGATAGAGCTACCACTGTGGTGATTGGATTTAATCCCACAGCAGACACACTGAGAAATGCTGCCTCCAGAGAACAAGATGCTGGGTCAAGCAGTCACTGATTCTTGGCCACATTGTATAATAATTGTTCCACAGAATGTAAACTGCCCTAGTCTTCTGGCTGTTTGTGCATAAGTGATGACAGTTTCTAAAATTTGGAGGAAATCCTGAGAGAGACAGAAACTGTAGAGAAGAGTTGAGTGAGTCTCAGTCATGTGCTTGAAATTCTTTATTATAGCTGTTGAGAAGTAAGAGGTCAGTTGAGTGGATATGATAGTGATCCTCAAAGGAATCACCATGTCACCAAGGATCTTCAGAAACAGGATATTAAGATTGAGCAAAGAGGGAAGCACAGGGAAATAGGGGATGAAATGTGTGGTAAAGGAAGAAGGAGGTGCTTTCCAGGAAGGTAAAGGAAGGAGGAATAGTAGCAGGGTGGTTTTTGCTGGTGAGACAAGGCTCAAGTCTGGTTATTTACCACTGCCCACCACACACATCTCCCTTCTCTTATCTCAATAATTGCTCTTGCCCCCATCTCGCTATAAAAATCCTACTTGAGCTTCAAAGCAGAATGCACCTAGCTCTTTCCTGATGCCTCTTCAAATGGCATATTCTATCACCAGAATAAATTTCTCCTACTTTTTCACACCCTGTATATTCTGCGATTTCATTTATTTGTTCATCCACTCAATGACTGTTCAGAGTTTGAGCTTACTGGCAAATAAACTGTCATGGGTTGAATTAACTGTGAACCAAAGGCCATGTTTTAGCTGTCTATGGCGGCAGTCATATGATCCCTAGACCAGCAACATCAGCATTTCCTGGAAACTTGTTAAAAATGCCATTTCTGAACCTCATCCCAGATCAGCTGAATTAGAAATTCTGGGGATGGAGTCCAACATTTTCTGCTTTAACAAGTTTTCTAGGTGAGTTCAAGGCAAATAGTATTTTGAAAATCAGACTATTCTTAGTATCTGACCATATTAAATTATCAATAAATTTTTGTTGAACTGGATTGGATTAAATCTACTAGTAGGGGAGTCCTCATCTACAGTCTTTGGCTTTTAAGAGTAATAAACTCTTAAAGTGCAAAGGCTCAAATGGAAAATGACCCTTCTATGTACCGAAAGAATGACTCATCCATCCATGTGGCAGTTGGCAGCTTGCAGTCTTCCCAGTTAATATACTACAGAAGTATTCAAACAAGTGCAGCATGGCTGGTCACAGCATGCTAACGCTCCTCCACTGCCCTCCCCCCCAGAGGTCCCTAGGACCACACTCCTGTCATGCTGGTGAATGGCAAGGTCTATTTGGGTCAGCACTTCTGTGGAGTTTTTTGTGCCCTGCCAATCATTAGGAGGGAACATCCAGTTTGTACAGGGAAAGAATGTGCCCTCTGGAGAAGGAGAATCCTCAGGGTCACTCTTTCCTCTCAAGGCAAAGTTATCCCCTCATTGGGGGTCAAGTTCTTTAGGAAACTTCATCAAAACTAGTGGCTGATGATGCACTAGCTTGTCAAGTGTTCTGGAGAAACTCAAAGTGAGCACTAGCTTGTCAAAGTGTTCTGGAGAAACTCAAGTTTGTACATGATCCGGGTCTAGCCCTGCTGGGTTGCACTAGTCTGTATCTCCTCCTCCACCTTCTGACTTCTCTATCCTTTTGTACTAGGGGTTGAAATACTACATATCCTTTCACACTTTGATACCATGTATAAACCATTTTTTCCCAAAGTATAGCATAGATGCTTTAACAATAAGAAATAACTGGAGAAATGCCTAGTAATCTTTGTAGCTTGATATGATAAAGGTCAGAGAAGAAAAGGATGTTTTTTCTGAGTCACCGCCAGGGAGGGACTTTTGCTAAACCATTATCTGTCTCAGGGTTCTGCATTTGCAACCATCCTGAGAACGTAATGAAACATTTTGGAAGACAGACATGAGCACAGCCTGGAGGAATCCCCTGTGGATAAGAATGTTGCTTTTGGTCACGATTCTTGGCATCTGCCCTCAGAATGGAATCATAGCAATCTGTAATGTCTTGTAGAGGCCATTTCCACCCTCTGCCTTCTAAGGATTTTTTTTTTTTTTTTTTTGTCAAATGGCAAAACCAGTTTTCCAGAAGATGCAGGTGGTTAAATCTTGTCTTCTCAGAGAAGTGGCTAGAGGGGGCAAGGGAGTTAATAGATGAAATCATGAACTGGCGAAGTTTATTCTGCCATCCCACATAGAAAAATATTCCTCAAATTCTCCTCAAATACTAATCTCTGGACTGCCTATTTATCCAGTTCGTGTGCTATGTCCTCAGATCTGTGGCTTCCGTAATAAATTATGAAATTTGTCCTATAAATATTTATAATTTTTATAATTTAATCTTTACTAATATATGTACAGAAATGCAGTACTCTTTCAAGTCAGTTCAATAAGAATTAATTGAATCCTTCTAAGCCAGTGGGGATCAAACTTTAGTGTGCAAAAGAAAGCTTAACTTCAAGGTGCAGAAAAAACATCTTAAGTGAAACCTTATCAAAACTGCAAGCAACTCTACTTCACTAGACTGCAGGGTCTACTTTAGCCTACTGAAATTGAGTTTTGATAGAGTGTAGTGGTGTAATAGGATGGGGAATGAGAGAAACTTAAAGGACTGACAGGCTCAACTTTAGTCCAGGTGATCTTAATGCTGTCTGTGTGTCATAGTGTGAAAACTACTCTATTAAATGATCATCATTTTAATAGCAATCTTCTGTATCCAAAAGAAAGACTCTACTTAGCATGGGATATTGGAACATTGTAACAGGAAAGTCGGAACTTATTGGATAAAGAGGTTGTCCATTGGTGGTTCTATTTATCTGGAAATATTTAGTTTTTCATTGACAATATGGCATACTCCTCAGAATGGCTTTGGCACCAGTCCTGTTCTGACATTTAAGATGTGTATCCTTGGACAGGTTGCTTAATGTTCTTGAGACTCAACTTCTATGTCTATGAAATGATGGTGACATTATTTAGCTAAAGTGACTGGCTCATTCCCTTCATGGGAGCTGCTGTTATTGAATGAATGCATAGGAGAAATAAGTGAGAGACTCTTTAGAGCCATATAGGGGAAAAGCCACTTCTTGTGGTCCATCACACATAGAAATCTTAGTGTTTAGAAAAAGAAACTGAATGATTGAAGTAAGCTGCAAAGCAGTAGGGGTGAGCTTAGTTCTTACAGTAGAATAGTAACAGAGATAAAGCAAGACTTTTCTCAGTCATTTATTCAACCCTTTGAAACCTGGCAGGGGTAAGCTGAGGGCTTTCCCTAGATTATTCTTTGAATTTTAAATCCAACCATATGCTGGAGGGAACAAACAGAACAACAATCCAGCTTCGACATTTAAACAATGGTTAACATTTAAACAATTTTCTTGCCACCACTTTAAATTTCCTGCCATCTGTTTTTATGTAGCATCATCTGACCAAACCCCAGCCCCAGAAGAATCCTTCAATTCTCTGTCATTGAGGTTGCCCTGAGCAACCATCTACTGCCTGGGGGAAGTCACAGGGCAGGACAGGCTTGTCTCACTACCAATTCGTGATTGTCAAACTCACATGCTCTCTCAACACTATCTAGCATTTTTCTCATCAATGTGGTCCTCATGTTCCACAGTTTCCAACCTTCTCCTCAGATCTCTACCTCTCCCGTCTCTATCACCATTCTCAATGAGGAGATTAACTTCTTACAGAAACTTGAGACTATCTTTCGGTGGCTCTTTCAATTTGTGGTGTCATACTTGCAAACTTGCTACATCTGGGTTCATTCTGTCCTAATTCTCACCTGCTACACCAAGGAGAGGTCCCCTCATCCTGTCTACATTCAATTCCTCCACCCTTTCTCCCCCCACTTCTTAGGAAACAGATAGCACAAATGATTGCTTTTCTCTTTTGTATATTCAGTATTCCTACCCCTACTAGATACCTCCTATAGAAGTATAGTTAAGTTTATTTGAGACTTTAACATCTTTAAGAACAAAATTCCAACATAAAAGTCACTACTCTCCCACTGTAATGCTGTGTCTCTTTCTCTGTCAAAGCCTTGTTTCTCTAAATTAATCTTCATTTCCACTTTTCCCACTCATTTCTCAACACATAACCTGAAGGTCATGAAGAATCTCCATGCCACTTTATCCAGTGAACTTTCTTTTTCATCCTTTATCTAAATTTCAAAATATTAAGGAGGCACAGATGTTTTTGTTACATGGATCACTTTTGAAATGCCTGAGCCATGACTATAAGTATACCTATCACCCAAATAGTGTTCACTGTACCCATTAGGTAGATTTTTTCCCCCTCTCCTCCTCCCACCTTCCAACAGCTTGATTTCCAAAGAATTTTACTTAGCTCTGTGCATATGTGTGCACATCAATAAGTTCTAATTTAATAGAGAGGACTCGTGGTGTTTGATTTTCCAATCTTGACATACTTTGCTTAGGATAATGATCTCCAGTTTCATACAAATTATTGCAAAAGGCATTAATTTGTTCTTTTATGGCTAAGCAGTACTCCATAGTATACATATATCACATTTTCTCAATCTGCTCATGAATTAATGGGCACTTGGGTTGATTCCACATCTTTGCAGTTGTGGATTATGCTACAATAAATATTCAAGGGCATGATTTCTTTTCCTGTGGGTATATACCCGGTAATGGGACTGCTGGATTGAATGGTAGGTCTACTCTTAGTTCTCTGAGGAATTTCTATACTGTTTTCCCATACAGGTTGTACTTATTTACAGTCCCACCAATAGTGTATTAGTGTTTCTTTCTCTATGTATCCATGCCAACATCTATTGCTTTTGGATTTTTTTATGAAAACAATTCTAACAGGGATAAGTTGATTGTGGTTTTTAATTTGCATTTCCCAAATGATTAGTGATGTTGAACATTTTTTCATATACTTATTGGCCATTTGCCTATCTTCTTTTGAAAAACTTCTGCTCATGTATTTTGGCCACTTTTTAATGAGGTTGTTTGCTTTTTTCTTGCTGATTTGTTTGAGTTCTTTGTAGAATCTGGATATTAGCTTTTTATCTGATATATAGTTTGTGAATATTTTCTCCCATTTTGTAGGTTATCTATTAGCTCTATTGATTATTTCTCTAGCTGTGCATAAGCTTTTTTGTTTAACCAAATCCCATTTATTTATTTTTGTTTTTGCTGTAACAGCTATTTGAGTCTTAGTCATAAATTCTTTGCCTAAACTAATATCTAAAAGAGTGTTTATGACATTTTCTTCTAGAATTCTTATGGTTTTATGCCTTACATTGAAATCTTCTCTTCATCTTGAATTAATTTTTTTTGAGTGGTGAGAGATAGGAGTCCTGTTTCATTCTTCTGCATATGGCTGTACAATTTTCTCAGCACCACTAATTGAATAGGGCTTCTTTTCCCGAGTATGTGTTGTTTGCTTTGTCAAAGATCAGTTGGCTATAGGTAGATGGTCTTATATCTGGGTTTATGTATTCTGTTCCATTGGTCGCTGTCTCTATTTTTGTGCCAATACCATGCTGTTTTTGTTACTGTGTCTTTAAAGTATAGTTTGAAGTCTGGTAATGTGATGTTTTGTTTTGCTTTGCTTAGGATTGCTTTGGCTATTGGGGCCTTCTTACAGTTCCAAACAAAGTGTAGTTATTTTTTTTTTCTAGATAATGTTGGCATTTTGATGGGATTATGTTGAACTATAAATCACTTTGGGTCGTAGGGACATGTTGATTCAATTGTGATCCATGGCCATAATGTTTTTCCTGTTTTTTGTCCTCTGTGATTTCTTCTCTCAGTGTTTCATAGCTCTTCTTATAGAGTTCTTTCACCTCCTTGGTTAAGTATATGCCTAGGTATTTTATTTCTTTGAAGCTATTCTGAATGTTATTGAGGCATTGGTTTGGCTCTCGGCTTGATTGTTCTTGGCATATAGAAATACTACTGATTTGTGTACATTGACTTTGTAACTTGAGATTTTGATGTATTTTCCTAGACCTTTCACTAGCTCTTCTGATTTTTCTGCATCTCTCTTGGGTCACTTCTTCCTAGTCAGCCAAATTTAGCTCATCTTTCTCATATGAACATAGTATTTCTTCAGAACTGAGTTTGAGGTTCTTTACCCTTCTCATCCTATATCCTCTTCCTTGGCAATGCCACCCCTACTCATTACATCAATTATCATTATTAATCTAACTTTTTAATAGCCATGTCAAATGCAGAATTATCATTTGAAACCCAAACTCAAATATCCTATTTGCATGTTCAATTTTTTTTTTTTTAATTTGGGTAACTCTAAGACCAAAACTAAACTCATGGCCACCACTCCCCAAGCTCAGTCACCTTCCTTACTTCCTTGAGTAAGTTGGGACTTAGCTGGATACATCAGGAAACTAGTAATCCTCCCTGAAATCTCTCTTTTCCTTCCTGACTTCCTTTCCCCAACAAATCAATCTTACCTCATGATTTGAAGATTTTTTACCTTCAGAGCATCTCTTCTACATATTTCTTCTAAAATCTCTCTATGTCTACTATCACTATCCTAGAAAAAAGCTACCATCATTTTTTCCCTAGTTTTCAGTAATAGTATACAGCTTGGGGGGAGGGGGGGCGGAGCAAGATGACTGACTGGAAGCAGCTTCCGAAAAAGGCTTCTGTCCAAAAGGGAAGATAATCTCCAGAAACTGCAATTAAGCTGAATCCTTGGAGCCCAGCCAAAAGGGAGAAGTGATTACTGCGAATCACCTCTGCTGAGACTAGCAGCAACCCCAAGAAAGCACGCTTCAGATATAAAATTCATGTGAAAGGAAGAGTGCCCATCCCCTCCCCCAAGAAAGCTCTGAGTTTCTTGCTTTTCTGTTTCTTTTCTTTTTATTCTCCTCTTTTGCTCCTGTGAGTTTTCTACAGACAAGCAGTGAACTGTGGACCTCTTGTCTCGCCCCATGGAAGAGTGCTGTAGGAAGTGAGGTGTGCTTCCCCTGAGCACCCTGGTGTGGCTCTGAAAACTCTATTGCTGGGCAGAAAGATTTATCATTGGTTTCAATTAATGTGAATGGTTTAAACTGTCCTCTAAAGAGGCATAAGTTGTCTGACTGTATACAAAAACTCAGGCCAGATATATGCTGCATTCAAGAGTCTCACCTTACCTCAGAAGATAAATATAGACTCAAGGTGAAGGGTGGTCATCTATATTCCAGGCAAATGGAAAACAGAAAAAAGCAGGCATTGCAATCTTATTTGCAGGTACAATAGGCTTTAAATCAACCAAAATAAGGAAGGATAAAGATGGACATTTCTTACTTGTTAAAGGTAATACTCAATATGATGAGATTTCAATTATTAATATTTATGCACCCAACCAGAATGCACCTTAATTTATAAGAAAAACCCTAATAGACGTGAGGAACTTGATTTCTTCCAGCTCCATAGTAGTTGGAGATTTTAATACTCCATTAGCAGTGTTGGATAGATCCTCCAATAAGAAGCTAAGTAAAGAAATTTTAGATTTAAATGTAACCATTCAGCATATGGATTTAACAGACATCTGCAGAATGTTTCATCCTAATAAAATTGAATACATATTCTTCTCATCAGCCCATGGAACATACTCCAAAATTGATCACATCTAGGTCACAAATCTAACCTCAGCAAATTTAAAAGAACAGAAATTATTCCTTGCATCTTCTTGGACCACCATGGAATAAAAGTTGAACTCAACAATAACAGGAATCTGCAAACTCATACAAAAACATGGAAGCTAAATAAACTTATGCTGAAGGATAGATGGATCGTACATGACATTAAGAAGGAAATTACCAGATTTTTGGAACAAAATGACAATGAAGACGTGAATTGTCAGAACCTCTGGGATACTGCAAAGGCAGTGCTAAGAGGGATATTTATAGCACAACAAGCCTTCCTCAAGAAAACAGAAAGAGAGGAAGTTAACAACTGAATGGGACATCTCAAGCAACTGGAGAAGGAAGAACTTTCCAACCCTAAACCCAGCAGAAGAAAAGAAATAACCAAAATTAGAGCAGAATTAAATGAAATTGAAAACAAATAAATTATAGAACAGATCAATAAATCAAAAAGTTGGTTTTTTGCAAAGGTCAATAAGATAGATAAACCTTTGGCTAACTTACCCAGGAAAAAAAAGAGTAAAATCTCTAATTTCTTCAATCAGAAATGGTAAAGACAAAATAACAAGAGACCCTTCAGAAATCCAAGAAGTCCTCAATGAATACTACAAGAAACTGTACTCTCAGAAATATGAAAATCTGAAGGAAACTGACCAATACTTGGAAGCACACCACCTACCAAGACTTAGCCAGAACCAAGTGAGGAAATGTTAAACAGGCCTATATCAAGTTCTGAAATAGCATCAACAATACAAAATCTCCCTAAAAAGAAAAGCCCGGGACCAGATGGCTTCACGTCAGAATTCTACAAAACCTTTAAAGAAGAACTAGTACCTATATTACTAAACCTCTTCCAAAATACAGAAAAAGTAGGAATACTACCCAATACATTTCATGAAGCAAACATCACCTTGATCCCTAAACCAGGGAAAGACCCAACAAGAAAAGAAAATTATAGACCAATATCACTAATGAATATTGATGCAAAAATATTCAACAAGATCCTAGCAAACAGAATC
>CAUYON010195438.1:0-78835 GCA_963573935.1 Arctocebus calabarensis | reverse complement strand
TAGTGATCAAGAAAATGCCATGAAGGCTAACTGTAACAGTACGATCAAAACATTTCTGAATGTATATGAATCGTGCCCTATGATTGCACCAATGTACAGAATTATGATTCAATAAAATTATTAAAAAAAAAAAAAAAAGATACAAAGATCCAACTACTCTACATATAGGACTTTACAAAGAACACCACCATGGTTAAACATTCAATGAAGTAATGGATTTATAAAGGACTATTTATTTTGTTCTATTCACTTTAAGCCATATGTCACATTATACACATAAAAAGATAGCCATGACAATTAGGATGCATAAAAATCATTGCTAAGTACATGATCTTGAAGGTAATAACTACAATGCTATTTTTCACTTGTCAAACTAATAACAATTAAATAGGGCTAATCATAACTAGAAAACTCCAAGTGAATTACTGTACATCCAGGGAAATTAACACTGAATAGTGAAATGAATGGGCTTTGGAGGGATCCTAGTTTTCTCATTTCCTAGCTGCTCGGCCATAAGTAAAATGTTTAACTTCTCTGAGCTTCAGTTTATCTATGAAGTTATGGCCATTGTAACTTCTCCCTTGGAAAGTTATGATGAGGATTTAAAAGATAATTTCACACTCTTCTGTTCCTATACTCACTCCTATGACACACCACTACCTATAAAGTGAGTTGCAAACTATCTTATTTTAAAGAAGAAAAAAAGTGTTCTAATCTCAAAACTTGTTAAAACATCTAAGCAGAAATGTGTAATAAGTATACAAAATGCGACACTAAAGCCAGAACAGAGAGAAGAAAGCACATGCGAATTTCATTGGAATCACGTACCTAGATTACAAATTTACTCAAAGACTAATATTTCTGTAATTTGAATATGCCAATCTTTATTTCTCCTACATGATATTATGCCATAAAATTACCAATAAATCCCTACAAATATTAACAATATTAATAAATACTTTGAGCGGGCCCAGTAGTTCATGCCTATCATCCTAGCACTCTGGGAGGCCAAGGCAGGAGGACTGCTTGAGCTCAGGAGATCAAGACTAGACTGAGCAAAAGCAAGACCCATCTCTACTAAAAAATAGAAAAACTAAATGGGAGTCATGGAGGGCACCTGTAGTCCCAGCCACTTGACAGGCTGAGGCTACTCAATATTCACCTGAGCCCAAGAGATTGCGGTTGCTGTGAGCTATGATGATGGCACGACACTCTACTTAGAGCAACAGAGTAAGACTCTGTCTCTAAATAAACAAATAATACACACACACACACATTTTTGGAGTACTGGGCTAGTACAATTTCTGTTTGTTTGTTTGTTTGTTTGTTTGTTTTTTGAGACAGAGCCTCAAGCTGTCACCCTAGATAGAGTGCCATGGCATCATAGCTCACAGCAACCTCCAATTCCTGGGCTCAAGTGAGTCTCCTGCCTCCACCTCCCAAGTAGCTGGGACTACAGGCGCCCACCACAACACCCGGCCATTTTTTGGTTGCAGCCGTCATTGTTGTTTGGCAGGCCCCGGCTGGATTCGAACCCACCAGCTCAGGTGTATGTGGCTGGCGCCTTAGCCCATTGAGCCACAGGCGCTGAGCCAGTTAGCACAATTTTTTAAATGCCCTAGGAACAGATAAACTCCTTGTGAGTCTCCACTCTCCTCCCCTAGCATATTACAAATGTTCTAATATGATAAATGTGGCAATTTCAGCTCCCGTTTTAAATAAGCTATCTAATTGTTAACCTTTTAGTTCATCTTCTATTCTCAAACAGATTCTCTGCTATTGCCCTGATACTAAAACAGAGTTTAAACATTGAATATTCTAGGTGGAACCTGTGACTAGTTAGTTCCAGACTCAATCTGAACTAAGTATTATTCCAAGACTCCTTTTCCCCACAATTGAAATTGTGTTACCCACCAGAGTAAGCGCCTCTCACAATGTATCATCTCCTTCCATAAGCATTAGCACATCATCCCTGAAAACCTATGCCACTTGTCTGTGTGCGTGTATATTTTTTTCAAAATTTTTATTTTGTCTTAATTCTTTACATGCCAAAGTAAAATCATTAAATTAAGATAGTGGCCTATCTTAGCCATTATTTACTAATTCTCTACTAAATCACTCTGTACTTTTTAAACTATAAAGTATTATTTTATCAACTCTAAAATATCATGGACTTAAAAGAAATCTCCAATTTAAGAATCATTAAAATATGAAAAATAACAGATGGTGACTATAAGGTACCACTGCTTAGAAAATAGTTTCCATTTTCAGAGCTCTTAAAATGTAAAGAGAAATAAGTACATCTTACACTTTAACCTCATTTTAGAAAGTGAAGATCAGGGAGTGCTTAAACACACTGTCTAATAATACCTGTTAACTGGGTTAGTTATGTGAAGCAATATCGAATAATTGGGGAAGAAATGGATCAAAACCTGGATATTTTAATTATTATCTCCCTACTAAGTAAAATGAGTACATATGTAGTATTGAATATCTGTTGATATGTTCAGATCATTACTTATTAAATTGTGCTGCATACATTATTACAACCTTTCTATAACAGATCAAAATTTCATGGCCTGCCCTATGAAAAAATATATAGTAGTTACTAATATCTGAAATACATTTTCTGACAATATAGGCAGATGAATATGTCTGATCTTATTACTGGAAATATGTTCTTTTTCAAAACATCAGCACATACTACATTTGTTAAGAATACAAAGTGTTCAATTAAGTCTTTCTCCATAGACAAAACATATGTTACAACTTAAATCAAAGTAATTTGCCAATATACATTTAAATATTTAGGAGTATATATTTTTCAAATGATGGCACATTTATGCCTAATGCACAAATATATCAACCAATTAAATATATAGTCACACAGCAATACAATTCAACTTAACCCCTTAGATAGTCACTCCTTCCCACTATTAAATATTTAGGTTACTGAATTATAAATATACATTAAATAACACAGAACTCTCTGGCATAGAATGCTATATTTTATCCTTACGTGTTTGCTAGAATTATGGAGAAAGGAACATGGCAATGTGATACTACATTCAACATTACCCTCAACCTAAACATGTCTTTGTGAGGGAGTAAATAAAGAAAAAGCAGACAGAATCATGATCAGGCTGGTAATAATTTTGAAATGGGAAATGAAAATTTATTTCAGGTGACAGAAAAATCTTTTGAAGAATTCACAGGTGGGGCAGCGCCTGTGGCTCAAAGGAGTAGGATGCCAGCCCCATATACCAGAGGTGGCAGGTTCAAACCTAGCCCTGGCCAACAACTGCCAAAAAAAAAAAAAGAATTCACAGGTGCATTTAAAAGTTAAAATCTTTGAAAGATAAACTAAGAATCTACATCTTAAATGATCTTCAGGAAAACAAAGAAACAGACAAAATTTTCTCCCTCTCTCTCTTCCTCTCACTGGTAAATGTCAACATTTTCCAATTATTTTATCCTAAGAAATAAGTACAAGTTCTATATAATATAAAGTAAAAAGAAAGGAAAAAGTAAGAGATTGTTTTCATTAAACATATATATTTGTAGAAGTTATTATTTTCTTTTAAGAGTAAAAACAATTGGTAACCAAAGATTAAAAGACTCAACAATTAATTTTCTTATTGGACCCTAAGATCTGGTTCCAATATAATTATAAACAAAAATAGACTTTTAACATCAGGTACATTTAATATTATGTATATTCAGTATTTCTCTATTTGTTCAACAAAACAACAGAATTCACCACATTTTATATTATAAAAATTGCAAACTATGAATTAACAAGTAATAATTTTATCAAAATTCTCATCTTACTTCTCCATTCCTTAAAGTTGTGATGGTTCCTCTTGCCACACCCATTCTAAACAGTGTTTCTGTGGCCTGTGAATTAAAAAAAAGCAAAAATACATAAACTGTAATTGAATAGAAAATCCCATCCGAAAATGTGAAAAACATCCAATACTATTACATATCTAGCATCTTTTAGAGAAGCACGGTATGAGCTAAAAGCCCTAAATTGTATGCCAGAAATACCATTGCACAATGTCTTCATGTTATCAATAGCTCAAACTGAATTATTCAAAAGGTTATTTTCATACACAGGGTTCTTCCAAGTTCATAGTTTCAAATTAGTTCACTTAGATAAGTTTAAACTTCCACTTGATAAAGAGAATTAAATTAAAATTTACAATTTTGATTTAATTCAGAAATGATGATTTATTCTGAATTTTTGTTTCATTGCCATTTACTGAGTTTAGTTCAGCTCACTTGTCTGCTATTAAAATAAGACATGAAATGAAGTAATGAAATGTCATATGTTAAATAACATCCTAAGTTATAGTTTTCCATACACCAACAATAAACAATCAGAAAAAAATTCAGAAAAGAATTCCATTTATAGTAACATCAAAAAGAATAAAAATCTCAGGTAATGGCCAGGTGCGGTGGCTCACGCCTGTAAACCTAGCACTCCGGGAGGCCATCATGGGTGGATTGCTTGAGCTCACAAGTTTGAGATCTGACTGAACAAAAAAGCGAGACCCCATCTCTACTAAAAATAGAAAAAAGGAGGCAAGAGCATCACTTGAGTTCAAGAGTTGGAGGTGGCTGTGAGCTACGACACCACGGCACCCTACTCAGGGCAATAGCTTGAGATTCTGTCTCAAAAAAATATATAAAAATATATAAAAATTTTAAAAAGTCTCAGATAACAAGGAAATGAATGACCATAAACTAAAAACAACATTGCTTCAAGAAATTAAAGAAAACACAAATAATGGAACAAAATCTTGTACTCATGGTTTGCAAAACTATTGTTAAGATGTCAACACTACCCAATGTGACCTACAGATTCAGTGCAATCCCTATTAAAATCCTAACGATGTTTTTTGCAGACATAGAAAACCCCATTCTAAAATTCATTTCGAACCTTGAAAAAACCCAAATATACAAAATAATCTTGAAAAAAAGAAGACATTGGGGAACTAACCCTTCCTGATTTAAAAATTACTACAAATCTACAGGAATCGAAAAAAAAAATTTTTTTTTGGTATTGTTTAAAGATAGGCAATGAAATAGATATAATGGAATAAAATAGAAAGGCCAAAAATAAATCTCTACACATATGGTCAAATGGTTTTCAACAAGGAAAATAATACCATTCATTCAGGGGGAAAAGGAGAATTTTTTCAACAAATGATGACGGGAAAATTGGACATCCACATGTAGGTCAGGCTAGTTACTGTACATACTTAAGGAGCAAAAGGCAGAGGTAATAGCACTTGGGATCAAATATGCAACAATTTCTCAAAAACAAATCGAATTACTTTTTTTAATGTCTCCCAAGGCAATGTGAAGATCAAATTCCTTTTATATACCTTCTCCAGGAGAAACATACCAAATTCAATCTTTGTTTCCAACTAAATTGATTTATTTCATCAACTCTTCCCACTAATGTTTTTAAGGATGTCTCATTCTAAAAACTTCAGCTATGCTTCCTGTTTCTTTAGAATAGCAGTGGAGTAGGCAAGTTTCTTTTTATCTTACTGAGAGATTGCTTTTAAGTTAGTTACACCTAAACAACTACAACAAGTATCAAAAACCATAAAGTACTCAACTAATTCTCAGCACTTGTATATTTACCAACAGCAAATTCTTGAGTGAACTTTCCCTTTCCTTGGATTTTTATACTAAAAACATTCATTCAACATTTTGTGGGGAAAAAACTGCAAGGTCCTTGTTTAACAATAGATTATCAAGGAAGACTGCTTTCAAGCCAGATAAAAGAGACTTAGAGGACACACAACCTAAATGCAAGTAAATGCAAAGTTGTTGGTTGGATCCTTGTGAGCTCGTTCGAATATGTATGTGTGTAAATAAAAAAGATCTGGAAGGACTTACTCTGAGTGATTAACAGTAGTCATCTCAGTTTTACTCTGCACATACAGTGCTTGGTAACTTTCTTTTTAAGTACATAAGTAAAAGTAAGCTGGGAGCAGTGGTGTTGCTTATCGTCCCAGCTACTCAGGAGGCTGAGGCAGGAGGACTATTTGAGTCTAGGAGTTTGAAGCAAGCCTGGGCAACATAGCAAGATCCAAGTAACAATCTGTGCTACAATAAAGATAATACCTTTAAAACAGGATTTTAGAACACTGTAAAATGTTACAAGTGTGGTACTGCAAATAGCTCCTAAAGTGAAAATAATCAAAATTGAACAAAGAAACTCAAGCACTTTTATAGTCCAATACTTTCTGATTCATCAAACTAATGCATACTAAGTAAAATTAGGCTTAGTACTAAGTTAAAAGTAGTATGATTACAGTATCTTTCTGTTGTTGTTATTGTTGAGACAGATTCTCACTATGCAGCCCTTGGTACAGTGCCATGGCGTCACAGCTCACAGCAACCTCAAACTCTTGGGCTTAAACAATTCTCTTGCCTCAGCCTCCCAGGCAGCTGGGACTACAGGCATGCCTGCCACAACGCCCGGCAATTTTTTGGTTGCAGTTGTTGTTTTAGCAAGCCCAGGCCGGGCTTGAAACCGTCACCCCCGGTTTATGTGGCTGGCGCACTACTCACTGAGCTATGGGCACCAAGCCTGAATACAGTATCTTTAAAGCATCTTATTACAATAAACAATACCTTTAATCACTTAAGCATCATCTTACCAAAAGATTTAAGTGGATTAATTCAACATGCAGTTTATAAATATAAATATAAGTATGGTTTTATTTAGCATGTATTTGTTTCCTATTGGTCAAGCAATTTCATTTGTAGTTATCTTTTTGCAACTATTTAATGCCTGGGCAACCTTAGGCAGGTCATTTAAACTCTCTGATCTTGTTTGTAAAACAGTGATAGTTAATATCAACCTGTCTGCAGATGGTCCATACAGTATGTTAACATGTGAAATAAATGTAAAATACTTAAGCCAAGGTCTAATTAATAGGAGAACTTCTTTTTTTTGAGACAGAGCCTCAAAAGTTGCCACCCTGGATAGCTGTGTGTGGCATCACAGCTCACAGCAACCTCTAATTCCTGAGCTCAAGCGAGTCTCTTGCCTCCACCTCCCAAGTAGCTGGGACTACAGGCGCCCCCACAACGCCTGGCCATTTTTTTTTTTTTTTTTTTTTGGGTTGCAGCCGTCATTGTTGTTTGGCGGCCGGGGCTGGATTCAAACCCACCAGCTCAGGTGTACGTGGCTGGCGCCGAGCCAAGAGTGAACTTCTTAAGATAAATAAATGTTTGAGCAATATTAAGTTCGACTTTGCAAGTATAGAAATATGAAATGGATTAATGAAAAGACCAGAAATAAAATAGCTTCAATCACAGCTGTCAATATGAAAAACAAAAATCTATGCCAAAGAATTACAGCATTTATTACTGTTCAAGGACTATTTATTATTCTAGTTCACTACAGGGAGGTCCTTCGGGACATAAATAACATGTTTTACTCATTTATTTCTAGAATGTTACACAATATATAACAATATAGCATAAGGATTGAGAGAATTGGTTTTAGAAACAGACTATCTAGTTCAAATTCAAGATTTGCCCTTGCAAGGTGTGTGGTAGCCTCAGACAGTAACTTCACTTCTTTGATCTACAATGTTTACTGTTCTTCAACAGTCAAATGAGAATAATAATGATAGGCAAATTTAAGAAAAATTGTAAATATTCAATAAGTGATCATTTTATTACTATTAATACCTCAAAGAGAAATAGAAAATTCCAATTCTACCTTAATAATTAATAGCAGACAACACTGACAGTTAAAAATGTATTATATAAAGTCAATCAGAATTAGAGCATCACGCTATATGACCAATTATTTATGCTAACATTCTTGACAGAACCAGGAAAATAGAAACATAAACTATTTCAAGAAGATTAATTTAGCAAACGTCTTCAGAAATCAGATGCACTCCTCAGCAGTTAATCCTGGCCATAGAAGAATAATATGTGATAACTAATGCTTTGAAGTATCAGCTGCTTTCCTCACTCACGACAGTAAAAATATAAAGTATAAGAAAACTGAGCCTTAGCTGTATGCTTCTCACAAACTAGGCTATATATGATACAAATCTAATAATGTGCCTCCCAAATACACAAATTATTAGCATAACAGCCAAGACCTTTGTGAGGTCCAGCAACCATTCTCATCTTGTCTTCTCCAGGGAGCTGCCTGTAGCCCAATCCTTCCCCTTTCCCTCATTCCTCTTCATGGCAGCTGAAGGAGCCGCAGCACAGAGTGTACCACCTCTAAGAAAAACACCATCTTTCTAGCCAGAAAGCTGAAAAGAGGAGCCCCAACAAGCCCAAACAGAGAATGTAGAGGGAGGGAATAAATCCCGTCTTCTCGTTGCCATTCGTCGTTTTTGTCCAAGACTCCAGCCTAAGGGTAGGCCCCAGTTGTATGTTTAAGCAGGAGCAGTGCACATAGTCAAAAGTGGAAAAGAAATCCTGTTATCTAACCAAAGGAAAGTGGAAAAGGGGCTTCCATTGTCCAAACAAAAAGGAAGACTCTGGAGCACTTTCTTCATTCTCTTTTCCTAGCCACTTAGTCTCAAGGATGTGACCCCACTGAGGGGCTGCTAGTCTGGCACAGGTACAAGCAGTCAAACACCGAGAGAAATTTCATCTTTCTGGCCAGAGGATAGGAAAAAGAGGCCTAATGAGCCTGACAAGGTATGGATAATCTCAGAAAGGAAGTGCGAGAAAAAGAGATCTAAATCTGTGTTTGAACTGGTACAAGGGTCATCTTTTTTCTTTATTTCCAATTAAAGCAAAAGTGTACAAACAAATCAGTTCATGGTTTGCATTTGTAAGGAAAAGTTCAAGTTGCAGTTGTGACCGTCACTCGGGAAGTGTGTCCTGCACATTGTTGCAGCTGGGTAGGAACCTGAGGACCCCCACTTCTTGGATATAATTGAGTTTTTCCCTATGTGAGCACATTGCTGTTGATCTACAAGTTTCAAATTAGTGTTGAGTACATGTGATGCTTCCAGCCCAATTTACAAGTGCAAAGATGTGGAAACAGTCCACGAGCCCTTCAACACACAAATAGATTAATAAACTGTGGTATAGGTATACCATGGAATACTCTTCCGCCATAAAAATGATGACGATTTTGTATCCCCTGTTACAACCTGGATAGTTTTGTAGAACACTCTTCTAAGTAAAGCATCATAAGAATAGAAAAAGCTCACTTTAATTGGCACATGCACAGGACAGACCCAAAAGCAGCAAAGCAACAGCTTTGAGAACAAAACCGCAATTAAAACCACCACCCACAGTTCCAGATGAAACATGAGTGCCAAACACACGGCACAGACACGAGAGGCCTGGTGACGTGGAATGACACTGGAACTATTGCCCACAGAAGGTGTGACACAACCTATGGCCTGAACCTAACCAGGCGATTGTTTGCTACCAAAAAATACAAAAAAATAAAATATAAACATTCTCCAGAGAATTATAACAGAACTCAGAACCCAGAGACTCAGAAGACGATATTCAAAATGTTCAGAATAAATCCAAAATTATATAATCCACAAAAAACAAAAAAAATTGACTTAAGAAAAGATAATCAAATGTTGAAATTATTATCAGACAAAGCTTTTAAAACACTTCATATAACTGCGTTCAATAAGATAAACACATTTAATGGAATGAGAAGCTTTCAGCAAAAAAGTAGAAATTGTACAAAAATAAAATTTTAGGCCTCAAAAATACAGTATCTAGCCAGGTGTGATGGCTCACGCCTGTAAACCCAGAACTTGGGAGGCCAAGGCGGATGGATTGCCTGAGCTCATGGGTTCAAGACCAGCTTGAGCAAAAGCAAGACCCTGTCTCTAAAAAAGAAAAACAACAACAACAACAAAATAGCTGGGCATTGTGGCGGTCGCCAGTAGTCCTAGCTACTTGGGAGGCTGAGGCAATAAGATTGCTTAAAACCAAGAGTTGGAGGTTGCTGTGAGCTAAGATTTCACGGCACTCTACCGAGGGTAACCAAGTAAGACTGTCTCAAAAATACACAGTATTTAAAATAAAAAATCTCAATAGATAGACTCAATACTAGAATGGAGATAAAAGAAAAATTAGTTAATTTGAAGATAAATTAATCTCAATTAATTATTCTATACCATAGAGAGAAAAAAAAATGATTAAAAAGCAATGAGCTTGGGAAAATAATAAAAGATCTAATTTTGTATTAAGAGATCCAGAAAGAGAAAAAATAGGTTGGTATAGAGAAGACATTTAAAGAAATAATGACTGAAAGCCTTTAAAGTTTACTGAGAAGCACACATTTACAGATACAAGAAGCTCAGCAAACCCCAAAAGACACTCACCAAAACCACACATAATTAACCACGCAGGTAGGTGAAAGCCACGTACACTGATAACTACAAAATGCTGATAAAAAAATAAAAAAGATATGAATAAATTGAAAGATACCCCACATTCACAGATCGGAAGAATTAAAACTGTTAAGAAATTAATCATTTTTCATAAAAATAGAAAAAATAATCCTAAAATTCAAATGAAATCCCAAATAGCTAAGGCAATCATAAACAAAAAGAAAAAAGCTAAGAGACCCACACTCCCTGATTTCAAACTATACTGTAAAAATGCAGTAATTAAAACAGCACAGTATCGGAAAAAAGAAAGAGAAAGAATTCAGAAATGAACTCCTGCATATATGGTCAACTGACTTTCCACTAAAAGGTGCCAGGAATACACAATGGGAAGCAGTCTCTTCAATAATGATGCTGGGAAACCTGAATATCCACATGCAGAAGAAAGAAATTAATGCCTTCTCTCACATCATAAACAAAAATCAATTCAAACTGGAGACTTCAACGTAAGACCAGAAAACTTTAACCTACTTTTAAGAAGTAGAGAAAAAATTATATGACATTTGATCTGGGAATGATTTTTGTTTATTTGACCATAAAAGCACAGGCAACAAAACCAAAAATAGATAAATGGGGTTACATCAAACTAAAAAAAAAACTTCTGCACAGCAAAGGAAACAACAGCAAGGCAAAGAGAAAACTTACCAACTGGGAGAAAATGTTTACAAGTCATCCATTCAATTAAGGGTTAATACCCAAACTATATAAAGAGCTTTAATTCGATAGAAAGAAAAAAGCAATTTAAAAATGGATAAGAAACCTGGGTAGACATTTCTCAAAAGAAGACATGACATACAAATAGCCAACAGATCGACATCACTAATCATTAGGAAAATACAAATTAAAACCACAATGAGATATCATCTCACACCTGTTAGATGGTTTTCAACTAAAAGATGCAAGGTAACAAGTCTTGGCAAGGATATGGGGAAAAAGAGAACCCTTGTATGTTGTTGGTGAGATGTCAATTATCATAGTACAGCCAATATGGAAAATAGTATACAACTTCCTCAGAAAATTAAAAATAAAATTACTATATGACCCAGCAATCCCACTTCTAGATTATTTGCCCAAAATATTTGAAATTAGTTTGTCAAAAAGCTGTCTGCACCTCCATGTTCACTATAGCATTATTTATAATACATATCTGTGAATTTGTACGCATCTATACAATGGAATGAAATGCTATTTAGCCTCAAAAAGAAAAGAAAGTCTGTCATTTGGAACAGCACAATGAAAATGAAAAATATTATGTAATATTAAGTCATAAATAGAAAGACGAACACTGCATGTTCTCGTTCATATGTGAAATCTAAAACTCTAGAACTCATAAAAGCAGAGAGTAAAATGGTGGTTACTGAAGTTGGGGGGTGAGAGGAATGGGGAGGTGATGGTCCAAGTGTACAAAATCTCAAACAGAAAGAATCTACATTTTTATTTTTGTGAGTTATATCAAACAGCATGGTAAATATGGTTAATAATAGAGTATCATACATTTTTAAATTACCAAGACAATACATTTAAAATGTCCTCATCAAATAAGTGTTAAGTATTTGAAATGATATACTAACAAGCTTGATTGAATTATTCTATATTACATAAGTGAATTATAACAATTTTTCCCCATAAATTTACACACTAAAAATTGTCAGTTTACATTAAAAAGACAATCATATGCAGGCACATCATAAACAAAATACTAAAATCCAAATATAAAGAAAGATCTTGAAAGTGGCCAAAAAACAGACATACACACACAAAGTATATAACGCTATGGTGAGATGGACTGAATTCCAAAGTTCATTTCAAAGTGGAGATTGAGAGTAACACTTTCCTCATTACCAATGAAAAACTGACACAAAGCAGCACAGATGGGAACATCATGTTCAATAATTTTTTTTTTCCTAACAAGTAGATTCTGATATAGAATGGTACTTCTTCAAACTGATAAAGGATAATTGAGCAATACCCATCACTCTTAGACTCAAAGGTGAACGACTTTCTACTAAAATAAGGTCCACATGGCCACTCTCACCACTACCATTTGATATTCTTATGGATGCCCTATCCAGTAAAGTAAGACATGAAAAAGGTATTAAAGATATATACATTTGAAAATAAGTTAAACTGGGCGGCGCCTATGGCTCAGCGAGTAGGGCGCCGACCCCATATACCAAGGACTGCGGGTTCAAACCTGGCCCCAGTCAAACTGCACCAAAAATTAGCTGGGTGCTGTGGCAGGCGTCTGTAGTCCCAGCTACTTGGGAGGCTGAGGCAAGAGAGTCGCTTGAGCCCAAGAGCTGGAGGTTGCTGTGAGCTGTGACTCCACAGCACTTCACTGAGTGCTATAGAGTGAGACTCTGTCTCCACAAAAAAAAAAAAAAAAAAAGAAAAGAAAATAAGTTAAACTTTCCAAATGTACACAGGACATGACTGTATAGGTAACAAAATCTTAAGTTTATAAGAAAATGGCCTAGTGTTAATCAGTTCATCAAGGTCATAAAATATAATGTCAATACTGAATACTCAATTGTTTCCCAGGAAAGAATGATTAGAAAATAAAATTTTTATTTTTTATTTTATTTTATTTTTTTATTTTTTTGTAGAGACAGAGTCTCACTTTATCACCCTCAGTAGAGTGTCGTGGCGTCACATAGCTTACAGCAACCTCCAAGTCCTGGGCTTAAGCGATTCTCTTGCCTCTGCCTCCCGAGTAGCTGGGACTACAGGCACCCGCCACAACGCCCGGCTATTTTCCTGTTTTGCAGTTCGGCTGAGGCCGAGTTTGAACCCACCACCTTCGGTATATGGGACCGGCGCCCTACTCGATGAGCCACAGGTGCTGCCCAGAAAATAAAATTTTTTAAAAATCATTTTCATTAAATACAAATATATAAAATATTTAGGGATAAACTTAATAAAAGAAGTACAAGATCTGGATACTAAAAACTAAAAAATAAGGTTGTAAGAAATTAAAAACCTAAAATAAATGGAGCAAATGTACCATGTTCATAAACAGGAAGATCCAATATTATCAAATCTCCTCAAATGTTCATAAAGTCAAACCGGTATTACCAATCAAAATCTAACATAGTCAGATGAAGTGGCTCACTCCTATAATTCTAGCACTTTCGGAAACTGAGGCAAGAGGATCACTTGAGGCCAGGAGTTTGAGACCAACCAGGAAAATGTAGTGAAATCCCATCTCTACAATATATAATAAAATAAAAAATTAATGGCTGTGGTGGCATGTGTCTATAGTATTAGCTGAGAGAGACTGAGCCAGGAAGATTGGTCTAGAAATCTAAGGTTGCAAAGAGCTGTGATTGCACCACTGCACTCTAGACTGGGCAACAGAGAAAAACCCTGTCAAAAAACAAAATAAAAAGAAAGAAAACCCTAGCAGGCATTCTTATAGACTTGTAGAAACCGCCAATCTGACGATTAATTGTGTATTAAAATGCGAAGGATACAAAGTAGTCAAAAGTTTAAAAAGGAGCAAAATTGGCAGACTTAATCATTTGAAGACTTACTATAAAGCTTCAAGTAATCAAGTATTGGCACAAAGTTAGAATTCAGAAATAGACCCAGCAACCCTGTGTCCATATGACCTTCTATAACTCTATGTCTGTTTGACCTTCTTTCAATGGAGAAAAACTAGTCTTTTCAACCAAGGGAACTGAAGCAAATATCCAAATGGAAATGTATAAACCTCAATCACATGAGATGAACCACATCTCATTCAATACACAGAAACTAACCCAAAATAAATCATAGGCTTAAGTATTGGAGGTGAAGTCATAAAATTTCTGGAAATAAACACTGAAGAAAATATGATTTTGATGTAGGCAAAGATATCTTAGATTACAGAGGAAAAAAAAGAATAAAACATTAAAGAAAAAAATTCATCACTGCAAACTGTGCTGCCCAAAGACAACGATACCAATAATATATCCCATCCCATTATACTTCTTAAAATGTGATATGAAGGCTCCATATATGTTCCCTCCCCTTGAAACTGGAACCTTTGAAGCTACTTTTATAACCACCACGTATAACAAACAGAATGAGGTAGAAAAGTGAAGGTGATTGAGATGAAGTCATAAAAAACAAAATGATTTCTGACTAGTTCTCGATTTCTTTGGACACGACCCTTTGGAGCCGTAGTCCACTATGGGTGTCCAAATACCTTGAAACCATGCTGCTTGAGAAACTCCACAGAAGAGAAAGAGGCGTCTCTGCGCTGCTAAAGCACAGCCATCGGAGCAGCCCGTGATCAGGGGCCACTCATGTAACTGAGTCTCCATATGATTCCAGACATTAGTTTTAAGCTGCCCGGCTGATGTCAAGTGAACAGTAAATGGGCTATCCAGGACAAAGCATTTCCAAACTACAGATTAGTACAAAATAAATACAATTGGCAGAGCACGGTGGCTCACACCTGTAATCCTAGCCTTCTGGGAGGCTGAGGTGGGTGGATTGCTTGAGCTCACAAGTTCAAGACCAGCCTGAGTAAAAAATCAAGACTTCCACACCCGTCTCTACTAAAAATACAAAAACTGAGGCAAGAGGATAGCTTTAGCCCAAGTTAGAGGTTGCTGTGAACTATAACGCCACAGCACTCTACCCAGGGTGACAGCTTGAGACTCTGTCTCAAAAAAAAAAAAATTGACTTGGCACCCATAGCACAGTGGTTACAATGCCAGCCTCATGCACCAAACCTGGCAGGTTCGGACCCAGCGCAGGCCTGCTAAACAACAAACAACATTACAACTGCAACAAGAAAATAGCTGGGCATTGTGGCAGGTGCCTGTAGTCTCAGCTACTTGGGAGATCGAGGCAAGAGAATCACTTAAGCCCAAGAGTCTGAGGTTGCTGTGTGCTGTGATGCCACAGCTATCTACCTAGGTTGACATAATGAGACTCTGCCTCAAAAATACCAATTATAAAATAATAAAATAAATAAATACATACAATTGTTATTTTTAGCCATTACCATTTTGAGCAGTTCATTACACATACACATGTATGAATAGCAAAAAAAAATGAAAAAGATGTTCAACATCATTAGTCTTTAGAGAAATGCAAATTAAACTAAGATGAAGTGCTGCTCAACACATAAATGGATAAAATTAAGAAGAATGACAATTGCATGCAACAGTGAAAATATGGAGCCACTGGAACTCTCATACATTGCTACTGGGAACACAAAATGGTACCGTCACTTTGGAAAACAACTGGCAGTTTCTTATAAAGGTAAACATACACGTACTATAAGACCTAGCAATTCTATCTCCAAATATCTACCCAGGAGAAATGAAAATTTATGTCCATTTACATGAATGGCAGTCAAAATTACGCTGAAAGAAAGAATATTAGTGATGCTTAAGACAATGGTCATGGGGTAAGGAAATTGACTGCTAAGAAGAAAGACGGACATTCTAGGGAAGAGACCTTTTGCTTGTGGGTGTATCACATGACTATAAACATCTGCCAAAACTCATCAAACATAAACTTAAAATAGGCAATGTTACTTAAACATAAATAAAATTTTTTTTTGTTTTTTGTTTTTGTAGAGACAGAGTCTCACTTTATCACCCTGCCCAGCTATTTTGCAGTTCAGCCGAGGCCAGGTTTGAACCCGCCACCTTTGGTATATGGGACCAGCGCCCTACTCGATGAGCCACAGGCACCGCCCCAATAAAACTGTTTTATAAAAAGGGAACACAACTTTTCACCCTCCCTAGTCTTATACAAAAATAGTTCTCAACTAATTGGTAATTTAATTCCCTCTAATCATTAGGAAAAACCTGGGTATTATCCTAACGGAAATTTTTTTTTTAACGGACACATGCTTTAAACACAGACTTAAGTGATTTACACATAGATTCATAAATTCATCTTTATCTTAAATTCATATAAAATTCATAAATTTACATAAACTCAAGGCAGAGGTGGAGAGTGACCAAAGCAGCAGAAAATTATCAGAAATATTAAATCAAATAATAAATTTAGGAATCGATAATCCAGGAAAGAAAAAGCAGATTCTGTATGTCACACTCATAGATAGACTAGAAGTCTAAGAAAATTAAATTGTTAGAAAAACACTGGATTCCATACAAAATTCTACACATTTCACCAATTAAGAATCCCTGTTCCTGTATATGCTTAACTTGATAATTAAGGAAAATAAGCACTATATATGTAGAAAATTGGAAGTCAGCAAACAGATAACACCAATCTTACCTTTACTTATAAGTGAATGAATGCTCTTGTACCTACGTTTCCAACCACCATTTGTCCAAGCAAAAGAATCGTATCTAAATCCTTCTTCTCCCTCAACAATTCACAATATATATTTACTAAAATTCTCACTAGACTGTAGTTTGTGTCTCACTCATTGTATCTCTAGCAACTATACCTAACAAATACTCGATAAAAGTTGAAAGAATGAAAGATGTAAGATCTAATAACTAAGTAGTTGTTTGGAGTATATCAAGTGGGTGCTTATTCATTGATTGTTTAGAGGTATATGGTTTACCAAAGTGTGAACCATTATGTATTACAGAAATGTAATGATACAGATTATGTACACAGAAAACTGTATTACAGAAACAATTATGTATACAGAAAACTGTATTACAGAAATTAGAAATGCTGAAAGTATATTTCAATAGTCTTTTTTGTTCCTGAAATCAACTTGGTCTTTTGAGACATAATAAATGTTATAATCTGTTTTCACTCAGAATATAGGAACTATGCCTTACATATGGAGAAAGTGGACCTTCACAGTGTTTTTAAGGTAATGAAGAATGTTAATTCTGTTTACAGATGTGGGTTGGTAAGTTATCCAGGAATTTAAATGATAAGCAGATGTTCTATTTCCAAATTGAGAGTAGTCGTCATCTGGCTCTAAAGAAGAGTGTATTTCTATAAACATATGTTCTGTCATGTTCTATCTACTGTGACATGACGTAATAACACACTACATTATGTTCTGCTTTTCTTCTTTTAACATAATAAAACTTAACAAAAGGAAAGCATGAGGTTTTTCTTACCCACAATGCTATCTTCTTGCACTTAGAGTCAAAACAAACAATGATAACAGCCAAAAAAAACTAACAAATACTGAGATTTAGAGTTAGATTTCAAACCAAAGAGTTGAGTTACTCTTCCTATTAGAACTGGGGTAATATGAAATATTTAATAACTGAGTCTTTTTAACGTTAAATTTGAAAGTGGAAAATAAACAACTACATCTAAATTTGACCTTTCTTTTCTTTCCTTTTTTTTTTTGAGACAGAGTTTCTCTGTCGTCTTGGGTAGAGTACTGTGGTATTATCATAGCTCATAGCAACCTCAAACTCTAGTGCTCAAGTAATCCTCTTGCCTCAGCCTCCCATGTAGCTGCCCCAACACCTGGCTAGTTTTTCTACTTTTAGTAAAGACAGGGTCTTGGACTGGTCTCAAAGTCCCAAGTTCAAGAGATCCTCCTGCATCAGCCTGCCAGAATGCTAGGATTACAGGTGTGAGCATCCAGCCCAGCCTAATGTTAGCCTTGCATTTAAACTATCATATTTTAGCCTAAGTATTAAATAATTGCTGACTAACTATATGACATCCCTCTTCTTTCCTCCCCTTCCTTCCTCTATTCTAACAAAGGATGATTTTGTTTAGATAATTCACCATCTCTTACAAGGATATATTGGCTTAACTAAATCAATAAAATATTAACCCCATTTCTCTTCTGGCAGTGCTTCATTTTAGATGATATGATGCCAGAGATAAAGGTCATTCCATAATAATAAAAGGGTCATTAATAAAGAGAAGATAAAAAGCTTACATGTATGCGCATCTAAAAATAGGGCTTAAAAATACAAGAATCAAGGCTGGGTGTGGTGGCTCATGCCTATAATCCTAGCACTCTGTGAGGCCGAGGCAAGAGAATCAACTGAGGTTTGAGACTAGCCTGAGCAAGAGTGAGACCCTGTGTCTACATGCATGGTGACGCGTGCCTATAGTCCCAGCCACTCAGGAGACTTAGACAAGATTGTTTGGGCTCAGGAGTGAGAGTCTTGTAATGAGCTATGATGATGCCACTGCACCCTAGCCAGGGCAATGGAATAAAACTCTGTCTTAAAAACAAAGAAATAAACAAAAACTCCCCAAATACATAAATCAAAAATTGATAAGACAGAGACAACAAATCCACAGTTATAGTTAGAAATTTCAATACCCCTCTACAACATTTGATAGAAAAGGTAAAGAGAAAAATCAGTAAAGATATGAGCCTAGAAGAACACCCTTCAACCTGACCTAATGATTTTTATAGAGCATTGCATTAAAAAAATTCTTTTCAAATCAACATAAAACATTTCTCTAGAATATACTTTAATAAATGGACTAAAAAGTTGCAGGGTGTGTGCACATTCAACTTCATTTAAAAGTACCCATCTTTTTTCCAAAGTGGTTGTACTAACTGGCATTTCCATCAGCAATAGATAAGAGCTCATTTCCTAATAATATTATTCTTAGGGTTAACAAAAGAAAGTTGAAGTATACTGGAAATATCTAAAGATAATTAAAAGTGAAATTATTCACAGTTCAACAAATATTTATTGACTACCTTCTTAACAGTGCCATAATTGTGGTGGTAACTCAGTAATCAAAAGTATTTCCTTAACCTCCTCTTAGTAGCAAGAAAATTATAGACACTTGCTCTGGTCTTTACCAAATTCTCTGATTACAAGTAACAAAAACCTACAAGAAAAAAACAGCATTCAGAAAGTTAAAACAGCAATGGTCTAGAGTCAGAGGACTACATCTGAAGCACGTAGGGGCAGGCGCACGTAACGCGTGCCTGTGCACACACAGCACAGTTAGGACAAGGAAGAAATGTGACCGCAAAGTGCAGGGAACCTGTTCTTTTGTTTTCCAGCCCCTATATCATCAAGGAAATTAAGAAAGGTTAAAAAGCAAGAGTTTCAATAGACCACACAAATTGCTGTATCTATAGCAAATGTTTTATTATCTATGCCACCAATTCAGAGAATAACTGGAACTGGACACAATACGGCCAAAGTGAAATTCTAGTCTCAACATATCTGCTTGTCACAGCACTTGTGTGTCTATTTGGATTTTAAAAACATTCGAAGTTCCTCCCACATCTAAACAGATCTTCATTTCCTCTCACAGTGCCTTAAACCACAAACCACAGTTACATTTTAATATTCTGTTGGATAAGTCAGGATTTTTCTTCATTCAATAACAAATATTTGCATTAAGTGAAACTATCTATGGACACAGGAAACTTAGAAAGTGAAGCACCTGGGCGGGCATGAGGTTTGGGTGAGAAACAGAACTAGAAACAGAGATCCCGAAAAGGGTGAAAAAAATACCAAACCAAAAATTTGCTTGTTTTACCTTTTTACCAACATCTGGCCCTAACACAGGTAGAAAGAAACTATCTTTAATTGACCTCTTATGAAAATTTAGTCTACTGAAAGCCACCATCCTAAAGTGGCCTAAAGTTGTATTTGGATTTGCTTATTTAATAACCTTCCAGTATATTCTACCAAATTACCCATTTACGCCTACATTAGGGTATCACACAAGTTCATTTCCATATATACATATAACTTAAAATGGGATAAAAACAAAGAAGGTCATGAAAAGAAAACCTGACTAAAATGCCAGTGCCACAAACCCTGGAGGCTATGAATCTTGATTAGTTCACAGACCGCCTGCTTATGGAGACCGTGCGACTGGCACCCAGGGAGCAAGTAACTCGGAATGAATGGAGCCCTTAGTATTCTGCATTAATTGAAGTGAGACATTTACGAATCTGGCACTGCTACTGGTCAGGTCTCACTAATTGAACACAATGCTAAACATTATCCTCGGACACCAAACTGAAATGTTTAACAACCTATAAACAGTGCCTCCATATTGAATTCTTTGTCTTATTTAAGTCAAAAGGAACCAGATTACCTTGTTATGGCTTAAAAAAGTAAACAGGACTTGGCAAATATCCAAAATTGTTCAATCAATGTTGTTTTTTACCAGGCCGGGGCTGTTAATAAATCTATTGTAAATGAGTTCAGCCCTTTTTATCTACACTTGTTCTCAAAAAGGATGTAATATATTCCAATTCTTAATCATTCCCCCCTAATGCCACAATTTCTCACCATTTCCTGTGCTAGTTTGCCTCTGCTATTGACTTTTATTTCCATCATAAATTACTCTAATAAGAATTCAGAATCCAAACAAATATTTTATAAACACATACAGTACATACGCCTACTTAGTAATTAAAGCCAGCCTTCTTTAAATATAATGCTTCCTTCTAGTACCTGTAAGTATGCATAAGTTATGCTTCATGGAGACTGTATTTTATTAGCAATTTTTAACATGAAAAATGATTAACGAACATGTTTTTTAAAAAAAAAATCACATTCTAGGTATAATCAATGAGTTCCTTTCTCTTACAAATGTGTGTATACATATAACATGTATATATTTTTTAAAAAAACCTTTGTACTTCTAAACTAAATATCCTTTCCAAAGAAATTAAGAACACAACATCCTAATTTTTGGCTAAAAAGTTAAATGATGTAATTATTTTAATTATAACCATTTTTAACTGTCAGGTTTTACTGAAAGGATGAATAATTCTCATAACTATTAAAAAGATTATAAAATATTTGATGAAAGTGAAGTAATTTAGGTATGTGTTTAATGCTACTATATATAAATATACTTTTATGTACTTGGGCATAATAGTGTAGCCTTCTAAAGAGACAGCCACAATAATTACATTTTAAGGTAACGATATGAATTTGAATTATTTTTAAAAATGATCACTAAAGATTTATATTGATCCTACAAATTAAAACACAAGTACCCTATATTTGCATTCATTTTAAAAGTAACAAGTCTCAAAAAAAAAAAAAAAAAAAAGTAACAAGTCTCAGGTGGAGCCTGTGGCCTAGTGCATAGGGTGTCAGCCCCATATACTGAGAGTGGCAGTTTCATACCTGGGCCCGGCTGAACTGCAAAACAAAAAAATAGCCGGGCACTGTGGCGGGCACCTGTGGTCCCAGCTACTCTGGAGGCTGAGGTAAGAGAATCGCCTAAGCCCAGGAGCTGGAGGTTGCTGTGAGCAGTGTGACGCCACGGCACTCTACCCAAGGTGATAAAGTGAAACTCTGTCTCTACAAAAAAAAAAAAGTAACAAGTCTCTTTCATATAAATGTTTAAACTTCAAAAGACAGTTTCTGACTGTGATAAAAAAAAATAATAATAACTTCATCTGTAAAACAAGTTCTCAACCTTTTTGAATCGTGATTCCTGAGATGGCTCACGGAACAGTCCCACGGGTATTCCAAGATTACAGCCAATGTCACGCTTGATGTATTTCACCCCTCTGTCTCCCACTCAATAATGTACTTTGGGATGCAATTCAGGGTAATACATGTTATTCAAAAGATTATTCTACTATTTTCACTAAAACAAGTAAAAATCTACTGGAGCATGCCATATAATAGGCCAGTATAGTAATATAATATTGTTTCCTGAAAACATTATTGAAAACAAATGGAAAAGGGCAGGCGAGAATGACAGGGAAAAAAAGGTGTATGCTCCAGGTACAGACTGCAAAATTCACTTTTTTAAAACAGTAAAACAAATTAGTATGCATTTTAGAAGTTAATCAAAATTTATCTTCATTTAAATAATCTGTAAAGTGTAATTAAATAAATTTCATAATACACGTATATGTAAATTTTCTGGCGCTCTTATAATCTGCAGCAATAGCCCAAGAACTGACTTCCTAGCTTCTAAATCTTCTGCCCATCTCCCATACAAACAATTACTTCCTTCTAAATCAGCTAGACTCAGTAATTGTTTTTAAAATAACAATCAAATAACATCACTTTTTTGCTTTTTAAAAGAAAATCTCTGGTGCATCTTAGAAGGGTACAGGCAAAGCTTACTAAACGCAGAATACAAATGTCTTCATACAGTAACTTAAGAAAATGCCATGAAGGGTATGTTAAACAGTTAGATGAAAACATTTCAGATTGTATATGAAACCAGCACATTGTACCCTTTGATTGCACTAATGTACGCAGCTATGATTGAATAAAAAAGAAAATCTCCAGTCGTTTTCTGTTATAAGTAAAGTCTAAACCCTATGATGCCCACAATGTCCTAAATATGATTCGCCTTTTGCCCATCTTTGCAACTTCATTTCATAACGCCTCCTCAGCTATGAATCCAATGGACCATCTTGTTACCATGCAGAGGCCCGTTTACTTTCCATTCACTACACTTTTGTAGATTTTCTCAATATCTTGCTCATTCGTGTCACTCAAGGGCCACTCAGTGTCACATCTTCAGAGAGGCCTTTCCAGTCCAACAGGGCCTCTGCGCCCTACCAGCCACTCTTGGCACATAACCTGGCTGATTTCCTCCCTGGCACTTGCCACTTCTGACACTTAAATTTTAATTTATGTATTTACCTGACTATTGTCCCGCTTTCCCTCTACAACGTAAACTCCACAAAGACAGCAGAGTTGACTATTTTATTTGTGTTCTGGTCTCAAACTCTAGAACAATGCCGGGCATACTGCAGGCGTTCTCTGTGAGTGAAGTTAAAGTAACACAAAGGCAAGGAAGCAAAATCAGTATTTATCCTAAAAGCAGTTTCTGTTTCAAGTATTAGAAGATAAATATGACTAAATAAAATGTCAGCCCTGGAAAAGCCAATCAGTGTAATGAGAGAAAAACAGAAATGAAAGAGGAAGGGAGGTAGGAAAAAAAGGACGAAGGAAGAAAAGAAGAGGAGAAGCGAGGGAGGGACTTTACTATCACAGAATAACGGGAACTAAATGCCACAAAAGAACAGAAGAGAATATGACCTGCTCTAGAGAAAAGATTTGTAAGTTCGGATTTGTCCCTGTCACAGCTACATGATCTGGAAGTAAAAAATATAGTATGTAGGGCGGGGTCTGGGGCGCATACGCCGGAGGTGGTGGGTTCAAACCCAGCCCCGGCCAAAAACTGCAAAAATATATATATGGTATGTAGTAAATGGAGATTATTCCACATGGCCTTCCCTGCACCACAGCAACCTTATGACCATATTTGATACAAAATGTGAGTTGCACATTTTGAGGTCACATTTGACCATGCCCCTCTCCCTCGCTGCCCTCCACCTGCTATGGTGGTTTGATCCAATGATATCCAACCTGGCCCAACACGATTCTCCTTCCCAAGGGAAGGTGGAAGGAAAGGGGATGATACAGCTGAGTTACTCACAGGCAGTGTCACATAACAGGTGCTACTGCTGAGCTGCTCAGAGTTGCCCTGGTTCCAATTTTTCCTGAGACTTGACTGCTTAGAACATGTTTCAATTCTGTGAGCCTTCTAAATGTCCTTCCCTTAATTCCTATTTTCATCTTAAGCTAAACAAATTGGTTTCTGTTTATAAATCCCAAGCAACAATAATAGTTAGTAAAACACTATGTAATGAGATCATCCCAGTAAAGAGCAAAAACAACAGATGAAGGATTATGGACCTATTCCAGGAAGCAATATGAAGTCACTATAATAATAGAAAATACACCAATATAGCAGAAAAGAGAAAAACATTATTGCCTCACTTAGGTGTCAATTGAAATCCTGGATTTGCTATTTGCTTGCTATAAGATAAAAGCTTGAACAACTAAATTTAAATATTATTCTCAGTTTGTTTCATAAACTGCTGCTTATATGGTTGTTAGATGGATAAATAAGGTAAAAGATGTTAATGCACCCAGTGAAATGTCTGGAATATAAGGATACAATAAATGTTAATTCCCACTTTCTCTCCCAATAAGGAAAAGATCTTTAATTGAGTAGAAATAAAAAGGCAACTACCTGTTTCTTTTTTTTTTTTTTTTAAGAGACAGAGTCTCACTATGTCGCCCTTAGTAGAGTGCTGTGGTGTCACAACTCACGCAACCGCCAACTCTTGGGCTTAGACAATTCTCTTGCCTCAGCCTCCTGAGTAGCTGGAACTACCGGCACCCACCACCTGGCTATTTTTGTTGCAGTTTGGCCAGGGCCGGGTTCGAACCCCCCACCCTCATTATATGAGGCCGGCTCCCTACCCACAGGTGCCGCCCACAACCACCTATTTCATAGGGACTTCAAGCTAACAATGATTTTTATAACTTTTTAAATAGTGTATTAAGTTGAATACTCTCTCCACAAAAGATATATTGGCATCATGGTACATGTGAATGTGACCTTACTTAAAAATAGGATCTTCATCTGTGCAACCAAGTTAAGGTAGAGTCATAGTACATAAAGGGAAGCACTAAATCCAATGACTTTACATTGGTATCTTCATAAAAAAACATAAGGGAATCTGGAAACAAAGTCACACACACATGGGGAGGAAGAACATGTGATTACACAGGCAGAGATTAGACTGAGGCAGCTTTAAGTCGAGGAATACCAAGGCTTGCTGGGATCCACCAGAAGCTGGAAGAGGCTGGGGAAGGACTCTCTGAAGGGAACATGGCCCTGCCAAGCCTTGCTGTCAGGCTTCTATCCTTCAAAACTGAAGGAAGATAAATTTTTGTTGTCTAAAGTCACCAAATTTGTGTGAATTTGTTACAGCAGCCCTAGAAAACTAATACAAATAGTTTTTTTAAAAAATCAAAACAATGGTATTTTGTGACATGTGAAAACTATATGATATTCAAATTTCAGTGTCTATAAATAAAGTTTCATTGTCACACACATAACATAAAAATACAAGATAAAGCAGCAAGTGCTGATACAAAAGTTACAGCAAGTTACCAGATGATCTAAGAAAACTCATGATGGTGGCTACAGATTTTCAACATAGATGAAACAACAGATTTTCAAAGTAGATGAAATATTCTTCTATTGGAAGAAAATGCCAGTTGGCATTTTCACAGCTAAAGACGAAAGTCAGTCAATGTCTGGCTTTCAGGTTTCAAAGGACAGGACTAGTGCAGCTGATGACTTCAAGATGAAGCTAATACGCACTGACCATTCTGAAAATCTTCTGACCCTTAAAAATCATATTAAATCTATTACGACTATACTCTATAAATGAAACAACAAACCTTGAGTGACAGCACATTTGTTTATTGAATATTTTAAGCTCGCTGTTGTGATGTACTGCTCAGAAATTTTGCAAACAGGCTCAGCACCTATGGCTCAATGGGCTAACGTACCAGCCACGTACACCCGGCAGGTTCGAATCCAGCCCAGGCCGCCTAACAACAATGACGGCTGCAACCAAAAAATGGCCGGGCGTTGTAGTGGGCACCTGTAGTCTCAGCTACTTGGGAGGCGGAAGCAAGAGACTCGCTTGAGCTCAGGAATTGGAGGTTGCTGTGAGCTGTGATGTCATTGCACTCTATCCAGGGTGACAGCTTGAGGCTCTGTCTCAAAAAAGAGAAAGAAATTTTGCAAACAAAAACTTAACGATTACATTACCTGACATGAGTCTGCAAGCACCATAATTTTGTTCTTTGTATTTTTCATAGTTGTACCCGAAATAATTTGTACAAATAGTGGATTCTTGTGGGAGTATATGTAAATATGGAGTACAATAAATTCTAAGAGTCATCACATTCAGATGACTCAATCATTGTTGGAGACTATGCATAGAGAAGAAGCTTTAAAAATATTTCTCACAGGCTTTCACCTATAGCACAGTGGTTACGGCACCAGCCACATACACTGAGGGTGGTGGGTTCGAACCCAGCGGGGACCACCTAAACATCTACAACAAAAAAATAGCCAGGCGTTGTGGCGGGCACCTGTAGTCCCAGCTACTTGGGAGGCTGAGGCAAGAGAATCACTTAAACCCAAGAGTTTGCGGTTGCTGTGAGCTGTGACGCTATGGCACTCTACTGAGGGTGACATAGTGAGACTCGGTCTCAAAAAAAAAAAAAAAAAGAAAGAAAAGAAAGAAAAAATATTTCTCACAAAAAATACAAACTGTAAAATACCTCAGAGTCTCACTCTGTCACCCTGTGTAGAGTGCTATAGCTTCATAGCTCACAGCAACCTCAAACTCCTGGGTTCAAGAGATCCTCTACCCTCAGTCTCCCAAGTAGCTGAGACTACAGGTACCTGCCACAACATCCAGCTAGTTTTTCTATTCTTAGTAGAGACGTGGTCTCTTTTTCTTGCTCAGGTTGGTCTCGAACTCCTGAGCTTACACAATGCTCCTGCCTCAGCCTCCCAGAATGCTAGCATGAGAGGGATGAGCCACCATGCCAGCCTCAAATTTAAACTGCATTGACATGAAAAAGCTTTATAACTTCATATTAAATTTTTTATTCGTATATTACTTTTTTATAAATATCATATATTGAAACTGAAACCAACTTGATTAGTGAGAAATCAAAGGACATCAAGTAGAACAGCACGTGTCCGAACAGCTGTCACAATCGCTACACGCCTCAACTGGCACGTTTTGTTTCTGAGCGTTTACTGTAGTCAACGGGTTAAAATATTATTGTTCACTGATAAAGCATCTGGTCACTGAAAAGCTCTGGTAGAGATGTATGAGATTAATGATATTTTCATGTTTCCTAACACAACATCCATTCTGTAGCTTTTAGATCAAGGAGTAATTTTAACTTTCAAAACTATTTAAGAAACACAATTCATAATGCTATAATTGCCATAGAGAGTGATTCCTCTGATAAATCTTGGCAAAGAAAATTCAGAATCTTCTGGAAAAGAATCACCATTCTAGATACCATTAAGAACATTCATGATTCATAGAAAGAGGTCCAAATATCAACATGACCCAGAGTTTAAAAAAAGTTGAATGTAACGCTCATGTACATCTCTGAGGGAATGAAGACTTCAGTGGAGGAAATAACTGCAGATGTGATGGAAATTCCAAAAGAACTGGAATTAAAAGTGAAGCCTGAAGGTAAGACTGAACTGCTGCAATCTCATGATAAAACTGAAATGGATAAGAAATTGCTTATTATAAGCAAAAAAGTGGTTTCTTAAGATAGAATCTACTCTTGGTGAAGATGCTGTAAATACTGTTGAAGTGACAACAAAGGGTTTAGAATGTTACATAAACTGGGCGGCGCCTGTGGCTCAAAGGAGTAGGGTGCCAGCCCCATATGCCGGAGGTGGCAGGTTCAAACCCAGCCCTGGCCAAAAACTGCAAAAAAAAAAAAAAGAATATTACATGAACTTAGGTGAGAAAACAGCAGCAGGATTTGAGATAATTGAATAGAATTAGGGGGGTTTGTTTTCTTTTCTTTTCTTTTGGAGACAACTTCACTTTTTCACCCTCAATAGAGTGCTCTGTAGTCATAACTCACAGTAACCTCAAACTCTTGGTCTCAGGTGATCCTCTTGCATCCGCCTCCCTAGTGGCTGGGACTACAGGCACACATCACAATGCACTGGTATTTTTAGATATGGGGGGGTCCCACTTTTGCTCAGGATGATCTTGAACCTGTAAGCTCAAGCAATCTACCCACCTTGTCCTCCCAGAGTACTAGGATTACAGGGATAAGCCTCTGCGCCTGGAATGAATGAAATTTTGGAAAAAGTTCTACTGTGGATAAAATGCTATCCAACACCATCGTACGCTACAGAGGAAGCATCAATCAATGGAGCAAACCTTGTTGTCTTATTTTAAGAAACTGCTAGAGTCACCCCAACTCTCAGCAGCCACCACCCTGACCAGTCAGCAGCCATGAACATGCAGGCAAAAACCTCCACCAGCAAAAGAATTACAAGTTACTGAAGGTTCGATGACCATTAGCATCATTCAGCAATAAAGTACTTTTTAAATTAAAGCATGTACTTTTTTAAACATAATGCCACTGCATACTTACTAGACTCCAGTGTAATGTAACATAACTTTTATATACACTGAAAACCAAATAATTCAAGTGACTCACTCTCCTGAGATACTACGGTCATTTGGATCCACACCCACACTACCTTCAAGGTATGTGTGTTCATATACATATGCTATAGGTCTTAGCAGATATTAATCACCAATTTATACCAACCCTATTAAGACAGTTAATTTTAATGTATCAAAAGTAAGTGTCATAATTTAATTGCAGTTTTCTAATATCTGGAATCAATTAAGTTCAGGAAAGTTTCAAGTGGGCCACCCAGTAATAAACACAAAATAAATTGTGTCTGCTATTCTGTTAGTGATAATTTTTTATTGCTACCTCAGTTTCAGATGTCAAAGTAATGACTTCCACATTCTGATTAAAATGCAAATTGAAGCCATATGTGAGAAAAGCACAGGCTTTCAATATTACTGTTTTCTTATTTTTAGCACAATAAAACTGTTTACAAAGGCTAACAATTACCTAGATAACTTCTGTCAATTCCAGATCTAGAAGATGTGGAATATTACTTTTCAAACTATGACAATACATGCACTTATATCAATAAACAGTCTCATTTACATACATTCAAAGATAAATACAAACATACACACACACACACATATATATATATACCAACTCTAGGAGTGAAAACTATAAAATAACGAATGTTAATTGATTATTCCAAGAGAAACAATTGAAAAATGATTTTATAAATCTATTTTTTAATCCTAAGATTTACTACAGTAACTAAAATTACCACTAATCTATAGTCTTAAAAAATAAATCGAGACTTTTATTTCACTGGTACATTAAGTTAGCCAACACTACATAAATCGATTTCACATTTAAAAATCTCTGTCAGGTGGCGCCTGTGGCTCAGTGGGTAGGGTTCCGGCCCCATATACCAAGAGTGGTGGGTTCAAACCCAGCCCCGGACAAATTGTAACAAAAACTGGCTGGGCGTTGTGGTAGGCACCTGTAGTCCCAGCTACTCAGGAGGCTGAGGCAAGAGACTCGCCTAAGCCCAGGAGTTGGAAGTTGCTGTGAGCTGTGACACTACCACACTCTACTGAGGGTGATAAAGTGAGACTCTGTCTACTAAAAAAAAAAAAAAAAATACTCTGTCTCTGATACCAGTTTCCCTAGGATCTTCTAGAACTGACATTCAAATGTAATCAGCTCAGTAATAAATTTAAGTATGACAGACTCTACTCTTCTCTTTTATTTGTGACATTAAACTGAAAATACTATGGGTTTAAAATTTACTTTTCAATTAGAAAGGAAAATTTCAAAGTTATCAGTAAACTTCTCTTATAAACAGTACTCTCAAAAAAGATCAATCATGACCATTCCAGTCAAGTATAAATATTTCTAAATTTTGGTATCTAAAATAAACTAGAAGTAAAAAAAAATACTGGAAAGGCCAAGGCCCATTAAACTATACAATTTATTAACTTCAAAGGTAGTAAATATATACCTATACATTTCAGTTGCAGAAGTATAAAAGTGAAGGTAACTACAAAACTATTTACTTAAAGAGGGACAGACCATGAGGAGAGGTAGAGATAAATCACAGCTCTACAGCCAAATAAAATCACTTCATTTTCTTTAAAAAAATGTCCCATTCTGGGAGACCAAGGCGGGTGGATTGCCTGAGCTCAGGAGTTCAAGACCAGCCTACACAAGAGCAGGACCCCATTTCTAAAAATAACCAGGCGCTATGGTGGATGCCTATAGTCCCAGCTACTTGGGAGGCTGAGGCAAGAGAATTGCTTGACATCCCCCCCCCCCCCAAGAATTTAAGGTTACTGCGAGGGATGATGCCAAAGCACTCTACTACGGGTGACAAAGTAAAACTCTGTCTCAAAAAAACAAAAATAATTGGCTCAGCAACCTGTGGCTCAACGGGCTAAGGCACCAGCCACGTACACCTGAGCAGGCGGGTTTGAATCCAGCCCGGGCTGCCAAACAACAATGGTGGCTGCAACCAAAAAATGGCTGGGCATTGTGGCGGGTGCCTGTAGTCCCAGCTACTTGGGAGGCAGAGGCAGGAAACTCGCTTGAGCCCAGGAATTGGAGGGTTACTGTGAGCTGTGATGCTACAGCACTCTATCCAGGGTGACAGCTTAAGGTGACATCAAAAAAAATAAAATAAAATAAAAAATGTCTTTCTTTAAACAGAGTTGTTTAAAGACTAAATTCACTAAAGACATTTCCAATGCAGAAACAAAAATACTTATAAGTTAAAATGATCTGGAATTAAAGTTTAATTATTAAGGAGGTGTTAACAAAAAAATTTTTAATGAAGTAATTAACAGTATTAAAATGTTTCCTAAGGTTTAGCCTATGGAAAACTTTTGAATAAATTTAAATACATTCCTTTAAATAGTTTAATATACTTTTAAACTTACACTGAAAATTATATCACTAAGTGCTTAATCGGTTCCCATGTTTGACAAACAAATCATGTAAGATGGTTTATCTTATATAGTAACATTCAACGTTCCTCCAAAACTCTTCAAGGGTACTACTTTCATTTGAGTTCAAATATGACAAATGATGGGAACTATGCATGAACATATTGGAATATGGTCAGTAGTCTATTTTAGACATGTTTAAGTCCTAGCTATTTACAGGACTAGCTTGTTTGTCAAATCCTTTGTCGTTGAAGCAGCATGCGTGCCATTATCAGCACTGCACTCTTGGTTGACTAATGTGTGAAATTATGTCCAAGTCCCTCACTTCTCAGTGTCAAGACATATTATGTTCTTCTGCCCTATTTACAATAGGTTTGTAACACACACAAAAGCAGTTTAAGTGTTATGCTGTCCGTTCCTCTAACATATACAACTCAGTGAGTTAAGAAAGCCTCACATTATCACCAAGGAATTCATTGTCAGTATGAACTATATAACTCATTGACCCACAAAAGAAACTATTCAAAAGCAATCTCAGGGGCGGTGCCTGTGGCTCAAAGGGGTAGGATGCTGGCCCCATTTGTCGGAGGTGGTGGGTTCAAACCCAGCCCCAGCCAAAAAAACTGCATAAAAAAACAAAAGCAATCTCAGCCCTATGGACTAAATCTAATAAACTAACTGGCAGAATGACAATTTCACATTCTTTCCTTAGGCTCCTAAGCCATATTCTACGTACTTTTTTGCCTTTAACTTAAACAACATTATATAAAAGGAATTTGGAAGGTTCGCGTTATCTAAGAATAACTGAAACCAAAAAAAGTTCACAAAGTGAATTTTGATCAACTTAAAACAAAGTTTAAAATTTCGGAGTAAACAGAGAAAAGGGTTAACCTGGGACTGTAAGTTGAAAATAAAACTAAATTTCTAAAAAGTTTATTCAAGCTCTTAACTGTCAACTCGACATTTGTCATTGCTTCAATTTATTCACAATATACTAACTTTTAGGGTATATAAGAAATGCTGCATCTTTAAAAAGATCTGCCATTTCATTTAACAATGATTGTATAGAATCTGCCCTGAACTGTCGAATGTTTGCAGCAGGAGACATCATCTAGAGATTGACAAAGACGATGACAAGAGTGTTAAGAAAGAAAAGATATTTATTGCAATAATTCTGGATATTTCATACATCCTAATAGCAATGACCTAAATAATGAGAACACCTGCTCCATAAGCACATCTGGTTAAAAAATAAAAAAAAGAAATAAAAAGGGAAATAAAAGTAAATATTTTTAACCCCTTATTCCATTGGCAACCCAATGCTTCCATTAACTATTAATAATTTTAGTTATGGAGCTGTGTCATCATCACAAATCTAAATAATGCTTATACATTTATTTCTTAGTTTATCAACTTGAAAAAGGAATTTATTGCCTTTATGTTATCCCCAAGCACCCTCGCCTGCAATTCTTTCAATTGTTGCTATTTACATCATTTTTCATTAGTCTGGGTTTTTATAACTATTTCTTTATAACTTTAAATAACATATTTTATCTCCTGTTTCTTAATCTATAAACCTCAGTCATCACGCTCTTGTATGTACAAAGACATTATTACATCAAATTTGCATCCCTCCTCTTTCCTTCTTCTATTTCCCAGCTCTTATAGTTACTTACTATATTGTCATGGTTTGTACTTAGTCTATTCTGTAAATATAATTGTTTGTTAAACTTCATCTATTGATTGGTGCACAAATTATAAACTAAAACATGTTTAAAGTACTAAATAAATAAAGTTCAGTATCAATAAGTGTATCAGAACTCACAGAATTAGATGTCAATGTAATGACAGGAAGTAAAGCAGTACAGCTCCATATAGTATGTTCCAAATGTCAAGTTCAATTCTCCATCAACTGCTCAAAATTATGTCTCACTGTTTCTTATTTGGGCTATTACTTATTTCCCTGTACACCATTTTGTTCTTCATAGACTTTCTAATTGATTTTCTCTTTTCTCATTGTTGAAAGAAACACACTTTTATTTCATTACTTAGTTTTTTATTCCTTTAATCACATGCTTTCAGATGAAATCTACATTCTTCAAGGAGCCCCTGACTTCCTATTTAAACTCAAACCAACACCTGTCAAGGTCTGTGGTTTCACTGTTTCTAGGATAGGTTATTTTTCTCTTTCTTGAATTCCTTTTCACTTTGCTGAAGCACATTCTCAAATAATTGTCTTTCAAGAAAGCCTACATAAAAGGTAAACTCAGACTCAAGAAAGACTACATAAAAGGTAAACTCAGACTCCTAAAATGACTGAAAATGTCTATTTTCCCTTCATTTGATTCAGATTCATAGTTTGGTTAGATACAAAATTCTCAGTTCAAAGTTATTTCCTGGTCGGGAGCAGTGGTTCACACCTACAATCCCAGCACTTTGGGAGGCTGAGGCAGGAGGAATGCTTGAGACTGAGTTCGAGATCAGCTTGGACAGCAAAAGAAGACTCCATCTCGACAAAAAATAAAAAATTAACCGAGCATGGTGGCACATGCCTGTAGTTCCAGTTACTCAGATTGCTGAGGCATCAAAGAGCCCAGGAGTCTGAGGCTGTGAGCTATGATCATGCCACTAAACTTTAGCCTGGGTGATAGCAAGACCTTGGATCTAAAACATTTTTTTAATTTTTAATTTTAAAAAATAATTTTTCTTTAGAACTGTGAAGTCATTTCACCATTGTCTCCTGGCTTCTAGGACTGCTGATGTTAATCTGATTTTATCTCCATTGTGGATTATCTGAGTTTTCTTCCTCTGGAAGCATCTAGAAATTTTTGTCTATCTTTGTAGTTCTAAAATTTCACCTGAATACAACAGATGACTCTTTTTTCACTCATCTTGCTCAACACTTAATGCTCAACTAGTTCTTTCAGTGTGAGAAATAATGATCTTCCTCATCTCAAGAAAATTACTTCAGGCTCGGGCCTGGAGCTCAGCAGCTAGGGCGCCAGCCACATGCACGGAGCTGGCAGGTTCGAACTCAGCCAGGCCTGCCAAACAACAATGACAACTATAACAAAAAAATAGCCAGGTGTTGTGTTGAGGCGCCTGTAGTCCCAGCTACTTGGGAGGCTGAGGCAAGAGAACTGCTTAAGTCCAACAGTTTGAGGTTGCTGTGAGCTGTGACACCATGACACTCTACCAGGGACACAGTGAGACTCCCATAAAAAAAAAAAAAGGGAAGAAAGAAAAGAAAATTGCTTCTTCTACCAGTTTCCCTCCCATCTTCTTTTCTCTTTTTAGAATTCCTAAATAAGGGCACTCCACCACATCTGTTAATTTATCTTTCAGTTCTTTACTTCTTTAGCTTTTTGCTCCATTTTCTGTACAATAATCTCTGCTTTATCTTTTGCCATTTTGTTTTGATAGTTTTTTAAACAACCATTTTTTTACTTCTAAGAATGCCTTTTTTTTCTCTAATTGCTTCTTTTCCAAAGCAATCTCCTCTTGATTTGTAATTGCCATAATGTCTCAAAATTTTCTGGGAAATTTTGACCTTTTTTTTCTTGCAGGTTTGTTCCTATTCCTGAATTACCTGTTTTCTCCAGGATCAAATGTTTATTCAGAATGAACCTTGTACTCAGTGTTGTTCCTTTTCATTCCAAAAGCCTGGTAATAGTTGGTTGTCTATTCATATTCAGGAACAAAAAACCTGGGAAATAGATGCAGAGAAATACAACAGAAATGTCCACTACAGTTCTGGGTTGCTTAGCCAACTGAACAGAGGACAAACTGTAAGTTATGTACATATACTAGGAATAATGACTGCCAGACCTCCCTTTAATGGAATTAACAAAAAGCAGATAAGCAAACCACATAGGAGCTTAAAACCTTTCAACAAAATTTACTTTTAGATAAAGTTACCCTGCACTACCCAACTCCTCCTGACCCATTGTCTAGGAGGAATGACTCTACTCTTCCATATATAACTTGCTGAAGACTCCTGAATCTTTTTCTTTATCAAGCTCCCAGCTTCAGATTTCTCCAGAGTTATCTACCAAGAAGGATGGTTCCAACTCTCCTGTAGCATTCCTCTAGGACTGCTAAATTGTCCCTTATTCCTCTAAGGATATTCAGTTGTTAGGATTTTAGTTATTAGGATTCTAGCTTCAAGATACTCATCAAAATATCTACTCTCTTCCAAGATTTTATAGACGTATTCCTTTCTGGACATGTTTGCTATCATTTCATTAGGATTGAGGGGAAGAACAGAAGTAATGACTGTGACCAGCCTGCCGTCTTGCAGATCCTTAAAAGTTTTCGTTCTCTTTTTTGATAGACAGCTCTTTGCCAGATGACACCATCTCTGTATTACAAACTATATTTCAGATCTTGACTTACCTAATCATACCCCATTACCAACATTTTTGATAGATAGATATTATCGGTCTTTGTTTTCAATTTTTCATCACATTTTCCTATATTCTTTATTGGTTTTCTTACATAAAAGCAGAGAACTTCAATCATAATCTTAACTTCCGAAAAATTACTTAATTATTTTTTTGGCTCAGCACCCATAGCACAGTGGTGCCACATACACTGAGGCAGGCAGGTTCAAACCCAGCCCAGGCCAGCTAAGCAACAATGACAACTGCAACAGAGAAATAGCCGGGTGCTGTGTGGTGCTGTGCGGGCGCCTGTAGTCCCGGCGACCTCGGAGGCTGAGGCAAGAGAATCGCTTAAGCCCAAGTTTGAGGTTTCTGTGAGTCTGATGCTACAGCACTCTACCCAGGGTGACATAGTGAGACTTTGTCTCAAAAAAAAAGAAAGAAAAACAACAAATTACTTTATTATTTTTATAATATGAGTAGCATAAAAGAATATCCCGAGAGATTAAAAATATTGCACCACAATCTCCAAATTCCTCAGACATGACAAATATTCTCACCTCCTCTACTCTCTATGTTTCTCCTCACTAAAATGTATATAATTTAAATAGTGTTAAAATATTTAGTTACATCTATAAAATATTTGAACTCCCTGAAGGAAGGACAGTAAGGATAATTTGCTATAAAATATTCTCAATGATCATAAAGCCATTTCTCATTCAAAATTACTAAAACCATAAACAGAAAGGGGAAGGTGCATCTAAGATGGGAGAGATAAACCTTTTAGAAACATAAATGTGATTGAACTCTGTCCAGATATCATAAAGCCTTATTAAAGTAAGAAGATTTATTTCTAAATCATCTGCCTTTGTAGCATATAAGCACTCCTAAATTATACCTTTCCTGAAAACACAGATAAATTTTCTCATGCTATAAAATTCCACAAACATGATCATAATCATGGTCAAAAGAATAATGATGACAAAAATAAAAGTAAACTTTGAGTTAGACCTTCCTGTGTACTCGTAAGTCTTTTATATGTATTATTTGATTTTCACAATATTTTTTTATGAGGTAGGTACTATTGTGATCCCCATCTCACAGCTGAGAAAATGGAGGCATAAGAGTAAAGTGGTTTGACCAAGATCATCAGACAACCAGAGTAGAGGCTGTGGCTGGAAAATCCTTCTTCATGACAAAAACAAAGTGGTGAAGTAGTACTGAAAAGTACTTAAAAGATCTCAAGCTTACCAGATTAGCAAATTAGGAGGTTTGGCATGAACTCGGGGTGAAAACTGATCCCAGACCAGTTTGCTTTCCCATTATTCCACATTTTCTGTCCCTTGATCTATAACAAGTTGCTGCCACACTTTGAAGGTAGAAAGGCAACTTAAAATCAACTAATATAATAAACCAGATCTGGTGACAAGTGATTTTATAGATTCTAGATTTTATAAACTAGAGAAAATCCCTAAAACATCTTTATGAATTATTATTTCTATTACTCATCTAACAATGGAAATAATGGCAGAGGTAAAATAATACATGCCATGTCTTAAAGATTTGGCCCCACGGTGTCAAAGTACTGTTTTAGCAAAAACAGGTTTCTCCCTCCTTTTCATATTTTTACTTTCTCTATTTTTCTTTAAATACTTGGGTGGCTGAAGCAAGAGAATCGCTTAAGCCCGAGAGTTTGAAGTTGCTGTGAGCTGTGACACCATGGCACTCTACCAAGGGTGACAGCTTGAAACTCTGTCTCAAAAAAAGAAAAAAATAGTTCCTCATGGCTCAGCACCTGTAGCTCAGTGGCTAGGGCACCATCCACATAAACCGGAGCTGGTGGGTTTGAATCCAGCCCAGGCCTGCCAAAATTTACTTAGCACCTGCCCGTCAGCCACATAATTTAACAAATGATGACAACCTACATCATTCTAGGAATTAGCCTTATACCCATTCTTCAAAAACAATTAACATATATTATTGTTTTGAAATTTAAGTCTCCAAATAAGTAAATATGGTTTCACCACTTCTTTTAAATTTTCCTTAACAGTGATTTTAGTATTGCAATAATTTTGCACATGAGATTATAAAGATGATATTTAAGTCTACAATTAAATTTTACGTATTAAAATAGGAATGCAATACCACATAAAGACGTGGTTTTTGCTTCTGTTTTTAAAAAGTTACCAAATACTATGTTAAATCTTAATTATCAATATAAAAACAGAAGAAACACATAAAAATCATAAAAATATAATTAGATGTCCAAGGAGCTACAAAAATATAGTGAAATAGTAACATGAGTTCAGAGAAGTCATGGTAAAAGAAGACTTTTTAGGGCTCAAATAGTTGGTTAAATGAATATAAATTAAATAAGTTATTTTTCTTTTGGGTTTAAATATACAACACACTTGAATAATTTAATTCCTAGAAGTACAAGTAATGCTCACCTTCTGGGCCAAAGTGAAACAAAGTGATTTAACACAGAAGTGTATTGAGTTAATGTGCCATACTGCTGCCTGAGGCTGTCACAGCACTACTAATTTTTACAAACACTGCCATTACATTCCAGACCTCCAAATTCAGCCTGAATAAAAATTAAAAATGGGGGCAGCACCTGTGGCTCAAAGGAGTAAGGCGCTGGCCCCATATGCCAGAGGTGGCAGGTTCAAACCCAGCCCAGCCAAAAACTGCAAAAATAATAATAATAAATAAAAATTAAAAATCTTAAATAAGGACGGCACCTGTGGCTCAAGGAGTAGGGTGCTGGCCCCATATACCAGAGGAGGTGAGTTCAAACCCCGCCCCGGCCAAAAACTCCAAAAAAAAAAAAAAAAAAAACCGTAAATGAAGCAATCATGTTCTATACTGCAACTGTTACCACATTTAAGGATTGTTTCTTCATATCATCCATTTAAAAAGTCTCATTTTAAAACTTTTAGAACCTTTTTTTTTTGGTGGTGGTGGTGGTTTTAACTTGCAAAACAGTATTTATTAATCCAGTTTTCCTTTTCTTGCTGTAATACATAAGCATGACATAGATGGCCTGATATTTTGGCACAGGAGTTATCAAAAAGCCCCACCACTTACTGATCTACAATTACGTGATTGGCCTTTGTTAGGCAATAGGGCTATAATTACAGCATGGTTTCAATGACCTTACATAGGTTTTCAATAAATAGCATGTAGACAGGACATATATTATCAGTATGAGTTCAGAGAAGTCATATATCCTCCCATACTCACTTTTGCTCATTTATGAATGGAACAATAAAAACTATCATGCCTATTTAACAGGGTGGTTTTGACAGGTTAAATGTAAAAATGTATGGTAAAAGTATGTTATAAAGCAATAAATGCACATGAACTATATTACTTAGTATGCAAGTGTTTCACTGTATATAATGTATTCAGGTTATTACTGAAGGAAATTGCCAAGACAGAAACAGAAGACAAAATCTCACACATGGAAGAGCTTATTTTAGAGAGGAAAAATAAAAATACAGAAAAAACATGTATTAAATGTCTAAAAGCTATTTTAAAAACTTTTAATTTAATGGGAAAAAAATGCTACCAACAAAAACTCCTTGGATTAATTAAGAGAAGCAGAGAGAGGGAAAAAATAAAGCAAGCATTTCTTCAGCCTTCCTTGCTGACGAGTGCTACTTCCTAGTGCCAGTCCACAAATAATCTCTGGTCATATGAAGGAAGCTGTATTTTAAGACTTCATTAGCGATGACTTATTTAGTCTAGATTTACTGAAAGGATGCACAATTAGGAAAGTAAACATCTAGGTTCATGTAAGTAAGCCATCTATGGCAAGACCAAGTTCCAGAAACCAATCACACATTATGAATTAGATTGTGTAATGCATGAGTATTATTTCCTCCTTGGAAAATGTCTGTAATTTAAACACATATACCACTTCTTTTATTCATCCTTAATTAGTTACTCATTTAATCATTGTATATGTGTATGTATGTGGGTATATATATTTCCTAAAAAATAGTCAAAAATAAGAGTTCTGCTTGCAAATGAATGTTTCTTTAAATTATTCATCTTTTCTTATTTAGTGGAAGGATCCATTATTAGTAAACAAGTTCTTATTCCTCTTCAACTATATTGGGTTAATCTTCATAAAATCACAAAAAAAGTATTAATTATTCCATTTGACATGAAAAATTTAGGTTTCTAATTATAGTCATTAATAAATGGAAAACTAGTATTTAAATTTGAATCTACTCTATCCTATAGCCCATGTTCATAACAACTTTACACTACTGTGTCTTTTTTTTTTTTTTTGAGACAGAGCCTCAAGCTGTCAGCCTGGATAGAGTGCTATGGCATCACAGCTCACAGCAACCTCCAATTCCTGGGCTCAAGCAAGTCTCTTGCCTCCGCCTCCCAAGTAGCTGGGACTACTGGCGCCCGCCACAACGCCCGGCCATTTTTTGGTTGCAGCCATCATTGTTGTTTGGCGGGCCCAGGCTGGATTCCAACTGCCAGCTTAGGTGTACGTGGCTGGCGCCTTAGCCCGGTGAGCCACAGGCGCCAAGCCTACACTACTGTGTCTTGAATTGGAAATCTACCTGTATCCTCCCACATTAAGTGGTGCATAATCCAAAAAAATGCTAGAAAGAACGCTCCTCTCCTTAAGAAACTTCTACATTGCCACAACCAGCTATACCTCTAAAGTGGGGCAGTGCCCCCTGCCCTTCATAAATAATTCCTCTAAGGATGAGCACTGCAACCAAATTCTCTTAGCCAGAAATCTGGAATGAGTCAGTAAGTCTATTAGCACACATATATAGCATGTGAAATGGTGAGTTTCAGTGGTCATTTTCCACACAAAAACTAGACTGAATGCCAAAAACAAAAAAAAGAAGAAAAAGAAGCAAGCAGAAAAATAAAGATCCAAAGACAGTCATACTGTTATCCATTATAGTAAGGGAAAGATAACTCACTAATCAGTCAATAAAATATTTACATAGGGTTTGCTTCTCTACCTCATTAATAAATAGAGAAGAAATTAAAATCAATACTCAATACAAATGAGGTGATACTTTAACATTATTCCAAAATTATGCTAGCAAAAGCTGACTTCATTTTAAGTTACTGCAAGAACAAGTAAAACTCTAGGTTTTTTTGTTTTTTGTTTTTTGGTTTTTTTTGAGACAGAGCCTCAAGCTGTCACCCTGGATAGAGCGCTGTGGCATCATAGCTCACAGCAACCTCCAATTCCTGGGCTCAAGTGAGTCTCCTGCCTCTGCCTCCCAAGTAGCTGGGACTATAGGCGCCCGCCAAAAAGCCCGGCCATTTTTTGGTTGCAGCCATCATTGTTGGATTCGAACCTGCCAGCTCAGGTGTACGTGGCTGGCATCTTAGCCCGTTGAGCCACAGGCACCGAGCCAAACTCTAGAACAGGGATCCTCAAACTTTTTAAACAGGGGGCCAGTTCACTATCCCTCAGACCATTGGTGGGCCGGACTATAGTCCCAGCTACTTGGACTACAGTTTTAAAAAAATAAATAAATAAATAAATAAATATATATATATATATATATATACACACACACACACACACACACACACATATATATGTATATATAAATTCCTATGCACACTGCACATATCTTATTTTGAAGTAAAAAGACAAAATGGGAACAAATACAATATTTAAGATGAAGAACAAATGAAGTTAAATCAACAAACTCATCAGTATTTCAATGGGAACTATGGGCCTGCTTTTAGCTAATGAGATGTTCAATGTCCGGTTCCGTATTTGTCACTGCTATTCGTAACAAGTGATGCAAGTGTGCATCAGTTAGTCTAGATCTGGTTGGAGATTTCAGATGTTTCATTCTGGAAAATATCCGGTCACAGACATAAGTACTGCCAAAGATGGTTGCCATTTTGAGTGCATGATTCCTGAGATTAGGATATGTCTTAGAGGGGAGAGATGCATAGAAATTAGGAAGGCTGCTTGACTTGAATGCGTCTTTCAGAGAGTCACAATTCTGCAGTTCAGCCAGTTCCATTTGGTAAATTGTATCCATATTTTCTTTTTTTATTTCAAGATACTTTGTTCTTAAAACAGGCCACAACACTAAGCTTTTAACCCATTCTGTCACTGTACAAGCTACAAATACTTGCTGAACAGCGGAGGGGTGCTCTTTCATAGCATGTCTGAAAAGTGAATAAAAATCCATATAAAACAAATTTTCAAATAGTTTCCATAGGAACACAGATAAGTGTGACCCCTATCTCCTAATCTTACATATTGCTGCATCTGTGCCAACCCTACTCTTACAAAGACATTTCAAAACTAGCAATAATTAAGTTAAATGGTCCCCCCCAAATCCCTTAATTCAAACTAAACTCGCAGTTAACAGCTACAGAATGATATCTACACATTAATACTAGCTGAAGTTGCTGGATGACGTTTCATTCCACTTTCCCAAGCACAAGAAATAGGGAGAGTGCCAACATCCTACTCTTCTACTTCAGGTAGATATTTGGGGCTCTGGTTTTGCTGCACGAGTTGCCACATTGGTCCTGACATCACATAGTACATAGTTGGCCTCTGGAATCCATTGAAAGTAGAAGCAGCAGCTACAGTGTCAGCACCCATATTTTCAAAGAGCATTCAGGGGCCCACATGCATTTCTGGCAGGTCACAGTGCTCAACTATCTGGTCAAGGCCATTGCATGTTGGTCCCCATATGCTGGATGAATAATACTTCTCATGTGGTTTAGGTCTCTTTTGCAGAAGAGGCTTTACATGAGCATGATCATAAAGGATGCAATTAAACGATCCATATACTCCATCATTGATGTTAATACATAAAGGTTTGTTCACTGGACTCATCTTCATCATCAGAGTCTATCTGTTCCTTTAATATAATTTTTTTTGGCAATGATATTAACTGCAAGTGTGAAGGCTGATGCTACATAATATCTGCCTGGCTCAGCTATGATTCTCACTCCAGAGTCTGATGGAAAGTACTTGTCCAATGCTGGGTTGATTACACCAGCAATCTCTTCAAATTTAAGCTTCACATCCTCAGATCCAGGAAAGCTACCACCAATATCAAGCAGGTACATGCTCAAACCAACCTCAGCTCCCATGTCAAAGACACAGCAGGCATCAAAGATCGCCTGCACGAAGGTCTCAGGATCAGTACAGCCTCTTCCTACATGGAAGCTGACACCAATGACATCAATATTTAGCTCCTTTGCCCATTCCAAAAGAAGTCTGCTGGTTTTGAGTGTGGCACCAAATTTAACACTGAGGCAACAGACTGCTTTGGAATCATCAGTGGCAATCCTCAAAACCAACTTGGCCTTTGAATGTGCTCTGGCAACTTTCATCAACTCTACTTCACTGTCAAAAGTCATCATCTTGACCCCATTATTGGCAGCATACTTAATTTGAGACACTTGTTTACAAGGATTTGCATAGATAATCCTCTCTGGAGGCATCCTGAGACTTTGTTCCAATTGCATTTCAGTCTTGCTAGCATGGTCAAATCCTGTCCCAATGGCAGTGAGGGTTCACAATGGCTCTACTGTCATTACATTTGACTACATAAAAGGGAGTGACACGAGGAAGAACTTTTAGCCATCTTCAGTGTTTCTTCGGAACATCTCCAAGGTCTGGTACATATCAGGTCTGGTACATAGAAGGCATCCTTATCAGCAAAAGAGGAAACTTCATTGATTTTTTTGGTCCAGAATGTCTTCAGCAGTAAAACCTTCATCAACCAAGTAGCAGTCAAACTCTTCATTACTACTGTTGTTCATGGTTTCTTGATGTTTCATTGAAAAACTAAGAGAAGGAATTTAAAGAAATACTTCCAGCTTCTCACAAAGGCAATTCTCTAGGAATTCTGAATCCCACTGCATGTGTCCTCCGAGCAACAGTGGAAATGTTCTTAGAGTATCCGGGTGCCACAGGCCAACCTCATGGAGAAGCCAGAAAGTCACTGCTGGTGCAGAGCCGGAGCCGGAGCTGCAGGAGTGCTAGGCCGCCCCCTCCTCACCCATCAGTGCCTGGCTCCCACCTGCCGGAGATGCCGCCTGAGGTGGTGCTGGAGAAGCGACTTTAGGGACTGACCTCCACATTTTTTATGTCAGTAGAAAATGGGTTATGGAAAAGCTGTATGTCCTATTCATGGAGATGAAGCTCTTTAAATCTAAATTGGAACTCCTTTTGCAACTTTACCAGTGAATCCACACATGTTTTGTTTGGGAATGCAACCAATGGTTTTTCTGCTAACAGATTTTGCCACCCAGGATGAGTCTGCTGCTAAACAGGACAGGCAGTGGAGGCAAAAACACTGGGCGGCCAGATAAATGTCTTTGGTGGGCTGCATGTGGCCCATGGGCTGTAGTTTGAGTATCCCTGGCTTAGCTATTTTTGTTTGTTTGTTTATTGAGCAGGCCCAGACAGGGTTCTAACCCACCTATCCAGGGGCATGTGGCTGGCACCTTAACCACTGAGCTACAGGCACCAAGCCATACAAAAAGTTTAGAGAATTGAGCAGGGCAAAATAATCTATGAAAAGAAATAGCAATAGTCTCATTAGAAGGGTGAATGAACTATTTATCCACCCTAGCCATTACAGTTGCCTGAGAACTGGTTGATTACCCAATTGTGTCCTGCTAGTGATCTGATGAAAATTAATTTGGTTACATTATAGCAGACAAATGTAGAAGAGTGGTTACATCTATGCTGTAACATCAGCTAACAGTCTAGGACTCTATTTTAATCTCCAAACACTCCTGAGGTCTGTGTTTATGTATGTCTGTGGGAATGTTCCTTAAAACATGCTCCCTTGGGAAAAGAAATAAACACATCATGTATCATATGTTTAAATGCTCACAAGTTTTCCATTAAGTACTGTGATATACTTGATTTTTTTAAAGGTTTGACACTGACATAAATTTATTTCATGTGCACAGACCTACGGCATAGTTTGCTTTCCACACCATACTCCTAAACTCTCACTACGTTTCTTAAAACAAAGGGTCACCCAAGCACCACTATCTGGTATCTCATTACATCTTGGATGTCACTTCTCTAGCATAATAAAGTTAAAGGACTTCACTTTCTTCTTACTTGATAGATACTTATTGACAAGGAAGTCCCACATTCTATAACTAAGATTGTCCAGCCTCAGCAAAGAAAGAACAAGGCCATGTTTGACATTACTAGAACAGCCTGCCAAGCAAGACTGACATTTTTTAAATATCCAGTAGTGGCCAGTTCCTAGTATGGCACAAGGGCAACAAAGTATTCCCCTAAGGCGTCCTGCTTTTGCACAAGAGCCAGGCCTCAAGGGCTCAAGCCAACATTCCCCATGGTCAGTGACAAAAGACTAGGATAGATTTACTTCTCTAAATGTGAGCACCCATGCCTCCAGGCCTACAAAGAATTTCCAGATGTTCCTCTTGTGTTGCTTTGCATACATGTCATACTATATCAGAATATTACTTTAGGACTTTCAAAGACTACAATAGCACCAATAAAATTCACAGATTTTTATTCTTTACATGTTTCAAAAAAAGCACAACAGGAGCTCTGACATGCCACTTTTAGGATGAAGAGCTTATGTTGACGGTGAGACAGTCTTTGGTCTTTCACAGATGTGATCCCCTGACCAGAAGCCTCAGCATCACTTGGGAGCCTGTTAGAAACACAGGTTCTCGGGCCCTACCCAGACCTACTGAATTAGAACTTGCTTTTTTTTTAGACAGAGTCTCACTCAGTCACCCTTGGTAGAGTGTCATGGCATCATAGTTCATAGTAACCTCAAACTCCCGGGCACAAGAATTCTTCCTGCCTCAGCCTCCTGGGTGGCTGGGACTACAGGTGCCCACTACTATGCCTGGCTAGTTTTTCTATTTTTAGTAGAGATGGGGTCTTACTCTTGCTCAGGCTGGTCTCAAACCCCTGAGCTTGGCCAATCCACCTGCCTCAGCCTCCCAGAGTGCTATGATTGCAGCATGTGACTCACCGTGCCTGGCCTAGAACCTGCATTTTAACAAGCTTCCCAGCAGATTTAAGTGCAAGATGAAATGCAAAAAGCACTCCAACAATCTACACACTCATCCCAACCAATACAGTGACACCGCCAATTAAACTTCTGCCTGCACGGGCCTGTTCAAAAACTAGATTACATTGAACATGACTCTTTTCTCTTGCTGCTCAGAGGCCCCTCTGCCCACCTAGATTTGAGAAAAATCGCTCAAATGTTTGACAATGTCTTTTGTGTTTCCTACCAGGTTGCCCTTCCCTATCCTTGTCATTCTCACAAGCCGCTTAGCAGTTGTTGAAGATGATGTTATAACCTGTCTGGAGGCTTGTTTGATCTAATGTCATAATTCCGCTGACCTGACAGATCCTGTGATTCATTGTAATTAGAACTATTCATATTAATGTGAATTATGGGTGGGGAAACTTTGTCTGTTGCATGAAGACCTACTGTTTGGACTTGTTAGATTCTGTGAAGCCAAGATAAGCAAGTGATAATCTCCTAAATCATACTTGAATAATTTTGAATAATTTCAAGTCATATTGAATAAGTTTAGAAATGTATAGTTTATCCAAATACTTTCCTAGTTCACATTGATATTATAAAACACATGCAGTAATACCTTATTATATTATGACATTAAGAATTATCGTACTCACCTTATTTACCTTTTTAGCAATGTAGCGCCATTTAAAGAGAATATAAAAGGTAAAACAAAATTGAAAGTGTAATTATCACTACAGGGAGTGGGCATATGCAATCATCTAAGATAATTTTCTTTATAAATATTTAGTCATATGAATAAACACTGAAATAATTATCCAGTTACTAGGGTATAATTTTCAATGGTAAAATCAAAAGTTTCTTTTAAGTATAAAATGAGTATGTGGTAAAGATTTTATTCAACTCATTAGTGAATAAAGGTATCAGTAAGAGTTAACGAAAGAACTAGTAAATAAATTGTATAGATAATTTAATAAAGAAATATGCCTTTAATATTGCAGTGTCATATACAGAACAGGTTATATGCTCTACAGGGTTACTGTCCTACCCTGTAAAAAGCACTCCAACAATCTACACACTCATCCCAACCAATACAGTGACACCGCCAATTAAATTTCTACCTGCACGGGCCTGCACAAGGCAACAAGCCACAACCTTTGGACAGATCATTTCCACTAAGCAGAAATCATGTGCTTTTTTTTTTTTTTTTTTTAATTCAATCATAGCTGTGTGCATTAATGCAATCATGGGGTACAAGGTTTCATATACAATCTGAAATATTTTCATCAAACTGGTTAACATAGCACTTTATGTTAGTTTGCGTGGCACTTTCTTAGTTTTTGTGTTAAGACATTCATATTCTGCATTTAGTAAGTTTCGTATGCTTTTTTAACTAAATAAAATCTGCCAGTTAACTTGTCACCTCACTGAGTCTGAGGCCTTTAATCTATAGTAAACAGTGAGTTCAACCACGTACTTTCTCTTCTATAATTGGGGGTGGCCTTTGCCCCCATATGACAAAGAAATGAGGTTTTACCTTATAGGTAAATTTTTTATAACTATGTAACTTAACACATTTATATAAAAACATTTTCTGTTTAAAATTTCAACATAATTTCTACTGAAGGTTCAAATATGTTCACTTGTATCCAAGTGGATTTTATTCTAAAATTACAGAAAGTGACATACCTTGTTCTGTCTCACATAGTTCCTGCTGAGCTTCTCAGAGTTTTCAAAAAGTCGTTTTTTAAAGTTGCCACTTTATAACCATAGATTTCTATGGACACCATGCCTAGTATCCTTAGTTCTAGACTTGTAACAATGCTAGGGTGTTTGAAGTGGCTCAGAGAATAGTCATGACATAGGAAAAAAAGGTTTTAGTGACAGAGTATTCCCAAAGAGCCATTAGTATCTGGAGATTCCTGTGTTTTTCCTCCTATGGCCTGGCCAGGTAACTCTCTCCTTGCTTTGGACTGATCTCTATGGACGCTGACGTGCTTCAATAGGAAACTAATATTTTTGAACTTATGTATTCACTTTTTCTGCCCTGTACATATGCTAATTATATAACTTGCAGGTTTCTCTGTGTCTAATCATTTATATTCATATTCATGAACAATGTTGCCTCCTTCTTGCCATTTGGCTTCTGTTGAATCATCTGCATTATTCTTAGAAATCGAATTAATTGTGAGCTAGCAGAGAAAAGAATAAATATTCTGAGCATCTTCATTAGGAAACACTGACTGATCCATAACCAAAAGTTATTTTCTAGAGTAACTGCAGGATTTGGGTTTGTTTCAGTTTTTAACGTCAGTGTCTGCTTGCATTGAAAGCATTCACAGCATCTGCAAAGAAGTAGGTCTTGGCTTTTACTCTGCTCCTGGCTTCAACTCACTCTGTGAAGGCAGCCAAGGGCAGAGAAGGCCCTTCACATTCTCAGCAGGGGACCTGGCAGAGGGGAAGATGCGAGAATCACAGAGTTCTCAGCATAAATAGTTCCAAGAGCTGAGTGCATTCTTTCCTAACAATTGAATGAATGGGTTTGTTCTCTCCCCTTCTTCCTAGCTAGCTAACCTTGTGTTGTGTTGGCCTGCTCAATAGCATTCTTCAGAGAAGATGTTTGGAGATAGAATGTAAATTTGTCGCAGGAAACTGCATATGGGAATGCGAGGTACGGTCAGAATTCAAAAAAGCTGGCAATTCTCAGGGTTAGGGCCTGCTGTAGAAATCCTTAGACATGTTTACTGAAAACGGGATTGTTTGTTCTGTGTCCTGATGCTTGGAGTAGTAGCTCTCATATTATAGCATCCTTTTCCAAACACATTAGAATGCCTGTGTCTATTATTGTTACTTGAAATGAGATATTAAAAAACCGAAACTTTTATTTAGTGATCCAGGATGCTTCTCATTTGCAAAATACTAAGTTTTATAGCTGTGAAAATGAGAATAGGTGCAAAAAATCAAAGCATTTAGATCTTTCTTTTTGCATTTTAACTTTGGAAAATGCTAGTTTTATGTAATGATTTTTTTTTTCAAATAATTTTAAATCTTGGATGGTAAATTGAATTGTATGTCGATTATATTTCAAACAATGCAATCTGTGAGAAGCATTGGGAATGCATCTTATGTGCCTTTATTTCAAATGTTACTTGGAACATGGAGAAATGTTAATTATTGTATAGATTCTTGGGGGCATCCATTGGAGTTTCTTTGACATCATGTGAAAAATTGTAAGCCTTATTTAATTATTTCTACTTTGAAACATCCTGATCTTAACATCCTTATTTTTTCTCCTTGATTACATATTATTAAAATAACAATAAAAAAACCAAGAAAAACCAGGCATTGACTGTAGAAAATATGGAAAATACTTCAGGGCATAAAGAAGATAAGAGTCATCTGTAATAAACTCACACAGAAAACACCCTGTCTTAACATTTTGATATTTTATCCAGAAGGAAATAAATCCATGCAAGTATATTTATATAAAAATTGGATCATCTTTTGTGTAAAGTCTGTATTCTGTTTGAATCATCTTACTTATGTTACGTGAAACCATAAAAAAAAAAGGTTGCAGAAATCTGCCTTTTCAAATAGACAATATTCTTGCTATCTTATTAAATAAGAAAGCAATACACATTTTTATCTTATTTTTGCTGTCAGCAACATTATATGCTTGATTTATATCTTTCCAGATTTCTTATTATGACATATGCTCCATTTTTTATTTTTGCTTGTTTCTTTTTTCTGTTGTTTCTGTAACAAATGAAGCATGTTCCTTTTTGGACTTAATTGGCATGAGTTGAAGTAAATCAACAAGAATCTTCCCTATATGTAAGCCTTTGTCAGCAGCTTTATTATCTTCCCTGATTATTTTCTTAGAATAAATTCCTAGGGGTGGAGTTACTGGGCCTAGGTGTTTGAATTATGTTAGATATTTCATATACTTTATAGTTTAATTATATTCTTCTGTGAAAAGGAGTTTCAAATCTATACTTTGCAAACTAAGGAATATTCACTTTGCCATAATTATCTTTACTTACCTATTGCTCGTATACTTCATGGGTCCTTATAAACCATATGTTCTCCTTCCTTCCTCTCTTCTCTTCCTCCTGCTCACCCCCTCCCCCACCCCAGATCTACCTGCTCAGGACAGAATTCTCCCATTGCTGGTTAGTTTCTCCCCATCTCTGTTTTTGTTCTCTATTCTACTGTCATTTGCCCCACAGTTTGTTTTTGCTATTCTACAGAACTATAAACTGTTTTCCCTCTGGCCCCATTGATGTGCCAAACGCTATGCAGTTTGAAAGAAATCATCTCCTAATTTTGAATTTACAAAAAAAAAAAAAAAAAGAAAGAAAGAAAACAAGAGATCCAATTCAGAGATGGATATTTTGTGAGTTTTATGTTTCCATAAATTTAGTAACTTGAAAAAAACTCACGTAAAAGTTCTCAAAGTTTCAAGTATTTACAGTCTTTATTTTTAGAAGCTGTTTAGGATAATTTCATTATAAGAAATTTAGAGCCCTAAATTAGAAAGCTTATTAGCTATGGTTTTTTTCTTACAAAAATTCTTAACTGTCTTTATTACAATATCACCTTTTATGGCTGAAAATCTAACTATGTGCTTAGAAGGAAAAAAAAAGAACAACAGCAACACCCATATTGACTAAAATTACTTTTGCCTCAAAATGCTGGGGCTGTCGACCAAAATAGTCTAGTTTCCTGATGCATTAAAGACAAACAGAATTTGTTTATAAAGAATGTTCCAACCAGATGTCTGGGAATTTGGCAACTGTAGTTACAAAGAAAAACAGAAAGAATCAGGGCAGATTTCTATTTATATTTTAAAACAATGGGTACTTAATAGTATAGGTATTTAGGATAAGAGAAAGCTTTCCACTCTCTGAATCAAGGCAACTGACTGCTCCAATCAGGCTCCAATTGGAGGGAGCATAGAGGAATACTGCAAAGATGTGAGAGCCCCTGCCTCACTGGCCAACTTAGATAAGAAGTAGGCAAACACATTATGGCAGTAAAAGGACATGCAGGGAAGGATATTTTGGGGTAATATCAAGCAAGTACCTTCATGTTCAATTCAGAGACACAGGTAGAGAGGTTGCTTCCAACTGTGGTGATAGATGAAGCTATTTTGGAAAGGAGGTAGCTTTTGAACTTAGCCTTGGAGGAACTGATAGGATCTTGATAGACAGAGATGGTTAAACTGTGCTTTACAAAATTATGATGATGAAATTGGATTAGGCATGTTTGGGAAAAGCAAACAGACCTATTTGCATGGAGTGGAAAGTTCCAATGGGAAAGTGAGAGGAAATCCTGGCATGATAGGTTAAGGAAATGCATCTCATGGAGAAGTTCGACAATAAACCTCTAGGCTGATATTTCTTGGAATTTTCTATTTAGATTTGTTACGTCAGAATTACCTTGCAGTGGCTGGGCATGGTGGCTCACTCCTGTAATTCTAGCATTCTGGGAGGGAAAGGCATTTGGATTGCTTGAGCTCAGGAGTTCAAGACCAGCCTGAGCAAGAGGGAGAGCCCCATCTCTGTTAAAAAGAGAAAAACTAGCCAGGCATCATGACCTGTTGTCCCAGTTACTCGGGAGGCTGAGGCAGAAGGCTCGCTTGAGCCCAAGAGTTTGAGGTTGCTATGAGCTATGATGCCACAGCACTCTACCCAAGGCAACAGAGTGAGATTTTGTCAAAAAAAAAAAAAAAAAAAGAAAGAAAAGATAGACTCCTGGACCACGCTTCTGATCAGAACAGAGGGCAATGCCCTGAATCTGTATTTTACCCATCTTCCTAGGAGATTCCAATGCACTCTAAAAAGTGAGGACATTTGCTATTGAAACGGCCTTCAGGACTCTCTGACTTATAGGTGTGAGGAAAATAGAGTCTTTCCTTCAGAGGCCCCTCTGCCTCTAATGCAACGTTCTTTAGTTCTGTGCTTTATAGGTTTAGGTAAATATCTTTCCTGACTTCCTTGGGCCTCTGATACGAGTCCAGTGGGACTGCCTGGGAGACAACCCGAGTGGCAGGACCTCTGCTCCACAAGAGAAGAGAGGCTTGTGGAGTTCATTGTGCCTGGCTCCTCTCCCTCCCTCAAAAACCTCCATCCTTTAAAAACACAGGAACAGGGGCCGAGCACGTGCCCACTGGTCCTTGGGCTGCCACACCAGAGCCTGGAGCCCAGCTTCTAGGAATTCAGATGTTGAAAATATGCCCTGTGCACAGAATTCAATATTATTTGTTCATTAGGCTCTGTCATGGCTGGCCTTGGACATTCTTTGTTAACGAGTAGAATCAGAAGGTCACGTGATGTTGGAGTAGGAGGATTTATTTCATTGACTTTCGATTTATCTTGGCGACTAATGGTTCCATTGCAGGTATAATTATGCAAAGCAGAGAATCCAGGAAAGACTTACCAGAGAAGGAATTAAAAATAAGATATTAGATGAAAGTACCTACCTTGATCCTAAAAGAAAACAAGCCAACAGCAACAGCAGCAGTTAAGCAATCTGAGGATAGAAAACCGAGCCCAACTCCCTGGCATCGGTGTGAACAAAGCTGAGATGAACCACAGAAAGCATTTTATGCACAATAAACTGGCAGTCAAGTAAATAAAGTGTGTGTAATTTGTAAAAAACCAACCAAACAACAACGAAGAAATACACATGAACAAACCACCCTTAGACTTCAGCAGGTGACATTCTGGTTTTATTGTTTTTTTTCTTTTTGCAGTTTTTGGCTGGGGCTGGGTATGAACCCACCACCTCCAGCACATGGGGCCGGCGCCCTACTTCTTTGAGCCATGGCGCCACCCAGCAGGTGACATTCTATGACAACACACAATGCAGAGGCACAGCAAAGCTCCTGAGATTCCCCACTTACATAAAAACGGAAAGGCAGATACTATTTAAAGGAGAGGCTGCATTTTATTTCACCTTCTTTTTAAGGATACAGGATATTCACATGATACAATATTCAACAGGTACACAGGGGATCTGGTGAAAAGTCTCCTTCCCAACTCTGTGCTCCAGCTGTCCAAGTGCACCTCTTTGTGTATTAAGTAAAAATGTTTCTGTAGATTCCCCTGGGTTTAAGTACCTTGCTTTTTAAAATTTCATATCAGAACTTCCTCATTCTTTTGACAGCTGTAGAGTATTATGTTTCATTGTGTAACTCTACCATAGTTAAATTTAACTGCTCCTCGATAGATGGAACTTGGGTCATTTCCAGTGTCTTGCTATTACAAACAGTACTACAGAAAGGACCTGGTAAAAACCTTATTTCAGATATGGGCAGTTATACCCCTAATGTCCAGTCCCACACTGACATTATTGGGTCAGAGGATAAATACATGTGTCATTTTTAAAGCTATTAACAAGTTCCTCCCCAAGAAGGTTGTACCATTTTGCATTCATAGTATTTTTTTTTTTTTTTGAGACAGAGCCTCAGGCTGTCACCCTGGAGAGAGTGCCGTGGCATCACAGCTCACAGCAACCTCCAATTCCTGGGCTCAAGTGAGTCTCCTACTCCTGCCTCCCAAGTAGCTGGGACTACAGGCGCCCGCCACAATGCCCAGCTATTTTTTGGTTGCAGCTGTCTTTGTTGTTTGGTGGGCCTGGGTTGGATTCGAACCCGCTAACTCAGGTGTATGTGGCTGGCGCCTTAGGTTGTTAAGCCATATTTTGCATTCATAGTATTAATGAGAACATATTCTCCTTGCCCCTTGAAGTTTGATTAGCAGAATTCTAAACCTTTTTTAGATTTTTGTCAGCAGGGCTATGTAACAAGTACATTCTTGGCATAGTCTGTGTATAAGGAAGACGCAGGAACCCGCACACTGGGGACCTCACTAAAGTGTACAGAGTCTGCTTTACAGACAGTGCCAGGCAGCCAGTGTCAACTAAAGAGCCCACCAGCTTTCTTATTTTGGTTGTCTGTTTGAAATGTATGTGTATGTATGGTACACACACACACACACACACATATGTATATATTTTTGAGGTAGGGTCTTACTCTTTTGCCCACGCTAGAGTGCTGTGACATCAGCCTAGCTCACATTAACCTTACACTCTTGGGTTCAAGCAATCCTCCTACCTCAGCCTCCGGAGCAGGTGGAACTACAAGCATGCAGCACAACGCAGGCTATTGTTTCCTATTTTTAGTAGAGACAGGGTCTCGTTGCTCAGGCTGTTCTCAAACTCAAGCAATCCCCCTGCCTCAGCCTCTTAGGGTGCTAGGATTACATGTGCTAACCACTAGCCCAGCTGAAATGTATTTTTTATTTTTTTAAATTCTCATGAGTTTAAACACGTGCATAGATTTGAGTAACCACCACATTACCAAGTAGTTGCATCGCCTCCCACCTCCAAAAAGTCCCTCAGGCCATCTCTTTATCATCACACCCTTTCCCCACCCCTACACCCCCTAAGCATCCACTAATCAATACTCCTCCTTGTGGTTTTATCTTATAGACTTGCTGTAAACAGAATCCTGTAGTGTGTAACCCTTGGAGCTTAGCTCTTTCTGTTCAGCATGATTTCCTGGAGGTTTCATCCAAGTTGTCAGGTTCATCAGTAAGTTATTGCTTTTTACTGCTGAGAAGTATTCCATTGTATGAGTGTACCACAGTTTATTTACCCCTTCACCCACTGAATGACATTGGGCTTGGTTCCCATGTGGGGTCATTATTAATAAAACTGCCATACAAATGCAAGTGTACTGATTCTTGTGGAAACATAAAATTTCAGTTTCTCCCCAGTATAGATTAGTTTTCATATCTTATGAGTGAGTTAAGGGATATTGTCATATATCTAAAAGACATTTATGTTTCTTTTTCTTTAAACCACTCATTTCCTTTACCCATTTTTCTTTTTGGTTGTTGGTAATTTTCATTTAAGACAAATTGGCTTAGGAGGACTGACAGGATATCCAGATGGAAATGTTTAGCATTCAGTTAAAAAATGCAGGACTAGAGCTTGACAGAGATACTTGAGAACACAGATTTGAAAGTCGCACAGATAGAGACTGGAGGAATAAAGCCCTGGACCGAGCCAACTCTTCAGGGGAGAATATGTAAAGCTTAAAGAAAGAATCTGTGGAAATGCCCCGGGTTAGGGTGTGGAAAGAGGAAGATCTAAAGGAAGAAGCCAAGAAAGAGACTTCCCAGAGGTCACAGAAGAACCAGGCTAGTGCAGGGTAACATTAATAAAATCTGAGTATTAAAAGTCTGCTAAATAAAGGTTTTTAATTCCCAGGGCACAGTGTTCAGAGGAAGAGAGATTTCTGTTTGAGAATTACAAATACAAGCCCTGTAATTCATTCTGACTGGTCTGGCTGGGTCACATGACCACCCAGGTTGGGTCACTGGTGGGTGGGGCTAGGGATCCTGGGCATTGATTGGTCTAGATAGGGCACGTGCTTCAACTGCGTAATTCCTCAGAACCGGGATACTGGAGAAACCACCGGCTGGTGTCTAGTTAGTGTCGGTTGAGAGCAGCGTATCATCTAAGTCAGGATCTTAGCTGTATGTCAAGTTGAGAAACGGGAGATAACGTGTACAAAATTCAGTCAAACAGTTTGGCTCAAGTTTGGAGACCAGGAAGCTTAAATGCACGATTTTTCTTTTCTCCAAAATTAAGGCAACATCGGTCCATATTCTCAGGTGCGTGAAAATGAGGCGCGCGGAGGGAGGCCGCAGAGAGCTGAGCCCGAAGGGTCATGCAGGGGAAGGACGGCGCAGGGAGTGAGGGGCTGCCCCGAGGAGGCAAGCAGGTGCCTCACCCCTGCAGTCAGAATGTCTCCTAAAGTGAGGATTGGTCCTATCGTTACCCAGTGAGAGCTACTGCAGGGGCTTCACGCTGCCCCCGGGACGTCGTGCTTACAGTGGCTGGACAGTAGGGCCCTGCGGAGTGGCTCCTGCTTGTTTACTGTCTCCTTTCCAGCCCCAAGGGACCGTCAAGATCCTCGTGCTGGCCTCTTAAATAACGGTTATTGTCTCTTCACTAGGCAAGGGCTGCTGCGTAGGTAGGGATAATGCTAGGTTCAGATCAGATGCTCTCTCTCTGTATCTGGCATACAGTAGGCGCTCACGCATGATCCCGGAAAGAATGAGTGGATGCCTGCTACTCTATGTAATTTGCTGTTGCCGTAGTGACTATTTCTAAGATCTAATTCTCATCCATTGTTAACCCAAATCAGGTGTCATTTATTAGAAACTAAGCAAGAGCAATAAATGCAAATAATGAAGCTATTAGAAAAAGAAAGGCAAAGCCTTAGAATTTCAGTCTAAGTCTACACACGCCAAACTATAGGCAGTGTTGAACTCTTAAGTGGTGGATCTATGAATCTATCCATTACATTAAAACTTCACCGTTTAATAAATTTTGGTAATGTACAGACTCAGAGTAGAAGAAAATGTGACATCAAGGAGTTAAGGATGTTTTAAGCAGGGAAGAAGGGAAGAAAGAAAATCACTATTACAAAAAATGGGATTAATTAAATAAAGCTGGGTACATCTCCTCAATGAAATAGTATGTACACTGTTTAAAATCTTATCTCTGAAGACAGAGTCCTAGTGCCAAGACTGACGTGGTGGAGTCTCAGTACCACCACATCCCAAATGTCTCCTCAACCTCACCAGCAGAAAGTATCCTCTACCTAACAGTAATGTGCTTGCTATGAATGTGCTTCCCCTTCCAGCCAGACTATAGTCCCAACCTCTGCCTGTCAAGAAAGGATAGTACTGCCTTTGTAAATATGATGCCAATACTTGTGACATTAAATTGTATTTATGTCATAAAATAAGATCAAAGGGGCAATGAAAGTATAGGTATTAAGAAAAGAAATTGAGAGGCCAGGCATGGTGGCTCATGCCTGTAATCACAGCATTCTGAGAGGCTGAGATGGAACTATTGCTTGAGGCCTGGCGTTTAAGGCCAGGCTGGGTATCACAGAGAGACCCCCCCATCTCTACAAAAATTAAAAATATTGGCTAAGCATGGTGGCGGGTACCTGCAGTCCCAGCCACTCGGGAGTCTGAGAGGCAAGAAGTTTACCTGAGCCCAGGAATGCCAGGTTTCAGTCAGCTCAAATCAGGCCACTGTATTCGAGTGTGGCTGTCAAAGCAAAACCCTGTTTCTAAAAAAATGAAAAAAAATTACAGATCTTAACACACACACAAAAAAAGGGAGAAAATATGTAGCATAATTATTGTGTAGATTTTCACCTATTTTCATTTCAAATTTAAAAAAAAAATTTTTTTTTTTGAGACAGTCTCACTATGTCACCCTCAGTAGAATGTCAGGGTGTCACAGCTCACAGGAACCTCCAACTCTTGGGTTTAAGCGATTCTTTTGTCTCACCCACCCAAGTAGCTGGGACTACAGGCGTCCACCACAACACCCGGCAACAACTGTCATTGTTGTTTAGGCCAGGCTGGGTTCGAACCTGCCAGCCTTGGTGTATGTGGCCAACACCATAACCACTGTGCTATGGGCACTGAGCCCTTCATTTCAAATTTTTACAGCCTTAAGCTTTCTTTGAAAATGTACTGTAAAATAAAACAATGCAAAAATTATATTTTAAGTATCAAATCAACCATATTTTACTCAAAATTTTACATGTATAAAAGGATGAACTTGTTGGCTTATACTGTTCTTTTCTCTCCTTCTCAAAGGATGTACTGGGTGGCGTCCTGATCACCGGGCTCCTCATTGTCCTCACGTACCCTGCCTGGACACTAATTGACTGCCTGGACTCGGCCAGCCCTCTCTTCCCTGTGTGCGTCATAGTCGTGCCATTCTTCTTGTGTTACAATTACCCTGTGTCTGATTACTACAGCCCTACCAGAGCAGACACCACCACCATTATGGCTGCTGGGGCTGGTGTGTCTATAGGCTGTTGGATCAATCATTTCTTCCAGCTTGTGTCCAAGCCGGCCGAATCACTCCCTGTCATTCAGAACTTCCCACCGCTCACCACTGACATGTTAGTTTTGGGTCTGACCAGATTTGCAGTGGGAATTGTATTGATCCTTTTGGTTCGTCAACTAGTACAGAATCTTTCTCTGCAAGTACTATACTCATGGTTCAAGGTGGTCACCAAGAACAAGGAGGCCAGGCGGAGACTGGAGATCGAAGTGCCTTACAAGTTTGTTACCTACACATCTGTGGGCATCTGTGCTACAACTTTTGTGCCAATGCTGCACAGATTTTTGGGATTACTGTGAGCCTCAAACAGTTGAAAATGAGCCCACTGGACATGAGAAGCAAGACATAGGAAAGTTGTAGGTGGGCAAGCGTTAACTCATTTTTCTTAAAAAAAAAAAATTAACCAAGTACAGTGCTCATGCCTATAATCCTAGCATTCTGGGCAGCTGACACAGGTGGATTGCTTGAGCTTAGGTGTTCAAGTGTTTGAGACCAGCCTAAGCGAAAGTGAGAACCCATCTCTACTAATAATAGCAAAATTAGCCAGGAATTATGGCAGGAGCCTGTACCTACTTCAGAGGCTCAGGCAGTAGGATCACTTGAACCTAAGAGTCTAAGGTTGTTATGAGTTAGGGTTACATCACAGCACTCTAGTTTGTGCTACAGAATAAGAATCTGACTCAAAAAAAAAAAAAAAGAAAGAAAGAAAGAAAAGAAAACCTTAAGTCACAGGGTGATGCTCCAGTTGAACCCTGGTGAAAAACCACAATTAAGATCTTTAGGGACTTCTTCCCCAGCCCCCATTGTGTTACTTGAACTTGGGACCTAGTCATGAGCTAGTAGAAATTGTGGCCTAGTTTAGGAGGCTCTGAGCCACACTGAGTTCTAGCCAGCCGGCAGAGACGGGGTATCTGGGAGGCTGGAAGTAGAGTGTTTCTTTTCATTTAGGGCCTTTGCCGAGCCCTGAATCTCATTTCCAAAATGGGGACTTTGTTACCCGTATAAAACTGCATTCCCTGGACAAGGTGACCACCTTGTTGTTAAGATCTAATTGAACTGTGTCTGCTGGGGTGGTGAGCTTGCTGTGCAAAGCTTAAAGGTGGCAGAGCTATGAGGTCAGGGGGAAGAGCCTGCTTTCCTCTAGGTGCTGTGAAATAGGGACCTCCTCTTCCTTGTCCACACATTTTGCAGGATTCCAGGCTAACTTACCATGTTCTTCTGAGCCATGAAATAAACTGGCTGCTTCCGCCTCACCAGTGGGAGGGGTGGGGAGGGGGCTGGCCTTCAGCACAAGTGGACAGACACATCTGAGAGCCCTCTGCCCATCTTCAGCCTTTTTGTTTTCATATAAACTTGGGTGCGTTGGCATCTGCTTAAGACAAGTGGATCAATAGAACAGATGAACCTGACAAAGAGGTGCAGGCCCCCATGACGTTGCCCGATGTTCACAAGGCCTCCTTGACACTACTCCTTCCTTTCTCAGTTCCGTTCTGTCCATCGAGAATCAGGGTTCCCCATCCATTGTCCTCTTCCCACCTCTTATCTCTCGGCAATTTTAAGGATGCAAGAACAACTTTAGCTTCTCTTGGGAAAACCAGCCACCCAAATAAAACACCCATTAAAACTAGGGTGGGTCCTCCTTAGACTTAGGAAGGTGATCATTATAAAAAAAACACGAGAGAGTCACCTCCCTGGCCTCCTCTTTAGTTTTTAAAAATAAGGAAACTCAGTGTAAATGTCAAGGTAATAAGGTATCTACTGAGGTACACTGCCCGAACCACTGAAACCCATGTTTTATGAGCCTAACACATCATCACCACACACTGACTTTGAGAAAAATTAGCCTCCTTGAAAGTTACAGAGTGTCTTACCTCTGTCTGCATCCAGTCTTCAAGCCGAAAGCCAGGTTTTCCTTGATTTCAGATATGTCCCACTCATTGTTGAGGTGATCTTTGGTATTTGACCTACTGCTTCAATTTCTAGAGAAAAATGTTTTTTAGTAAAACATCCTGTTTTAGAAGTCTTCTCACATTTAACCATAGTTAGAAGGAAGGGGTCAGAATGACCTTCCCTGACTTGGGGAGAGCCGTGGCTTCAGGCTGCCAGCCGAGTCTGCTGTGTGGTTAGATGAGGCAGTTTCCTGCACTTCTGTCCCACCAGCTGCCAAACCGCAGATTGCAACACTGGATATTTACACAAAATGATTTTTGTTGATTTGTCTGAAGCCAGCTGACAAGGGATCAGCTTTTCCCATTTGTGTCTTCTAGAAAGAGGAGCTGTAATTATTGTCACAGCCATGGGTAAGGCAATTCATAAATACATTATATGTATGTTACATGTAATTTTTCTTGTTGTCTCTTTTAAGTCCCAATAGGAAGGTCGATCATTGTATTGATGTATTTAAGATTGCATTTACGTTAATTTGAGGATTGAAGATGAATACATTAGCCATAGCATATTAAAGAATGACCCCCAAATTTGTCATGGTTGGTCACTTTTTAAAGTATCTGGTTGCAGAAACTGGAGTATAAGAAGTATATATATATAATATGTATTATACACACACACACACACACACACACACACGTACTTGGCTTCACCACACATATTTATATGTGTGTGGTGAGGCCAAGTTTAGTTTTTGAACACTCCTGCCATGTGGTGTAGAATCAGGCAGCAACTGATGGAAAGAAGTCAGCACCTGATTCAAACTCTTGCTTTTAGCTCCTTCCACTCTTTTCTCAGCACTGGGCTCTCACACATGCTCTCACACCACTGCACACCCCTTTGGAGGGAGGATGCCTTGCGGTTCCCTTGAGACATGAATTTTTCTCTCTGGGGAAAGACTGCCCCCTGCTGGTTTGGTTCCAGTCTTGGTCCAGAGCCTGTCTCTTGATCCAGTCTTAGAGATCAAGAATTTTAAAAAGTCAAGTTCACCATCGTGTAAGCCTAGAACCCGTGACCTGGCCAAACTTGCCTTTGGGAACTATGACACCAAAGCTCTCAGGATTTTTGGCCCTCCAGGAGCCAGGTATGATGACATGCCCTTTCCTAATGCACTCCATCCTGCCCCCAATCCACTTCCACCTGGGCCAGGGCGTCCATCCTGCAAGACACATCATTTCATGCCAGTGATGCGCCATCGTAGAATACTCAGAAGATAACGTAGAAGACTCCCAAACCAAAATCCCTCTAGTGGCAGTGGCTGAAATCACTCCACAATATGCCCCAGGGTCTTACTGTAACATGCGATCTCCTCACCCCGACAGGCGACTTGCACTTCCAGCGTAATCAAAGCGTGTGGCGTGTCACTGCCATATGCCCCAGGTTTCTATTTTGGACGCCTGCAGCTGTCTTGCTTATGTACCGTACGTAAATTTATTCTTTTGAAAATAAAGAAAATCACTTGTTTATGCCTTCTTATTAAATGCTTTAAAAGCCAATGTTCTGCTTGCTTGGATTTTTGGGTTTTTTAGATCTTTTTCTCTGGGTTCATTGGACCTAAGTTGAAAAAGGGGGACAAAAATAAGTGGCAGGCTATATAATCCTCTGTTGTCATGATCCAGGGACATGCAAATGTCAGCCTTACGGTGCTCACAAGTGTTTGATTACCTGGAAATAAGTGGTTCAGTAGCACATTTAATAATACAGCCTCTCTAAGTCTTTTATACTAAAGTGTGGCCTTTTACCATGTGTGGAGATAAATGTTGCTATGTGTTGAAAGGTCAATATGATAAGTGTTGCCAGTTAAGGAAACCAAATGGTTTTCAGAGATGAGTTCACTGCTGGACCAAATGCACACAACGCTAATTCAGAGTCACAGCACATTCATGGTATGCTCTGTGTTCAAGCATCTCCTATTTGCTATTTGAGATGATATAGAAAGTTGACATTCTTATCAAAAGCAAATCTAGGACTCTATTTGTACTGTGAGCAGGATGTATTTATTACCTACGATGCTGGACACCACAGAGATGTGAAGCTCCAACCCACCCGGTGCAGTTTCCCAGGGAAGAGAAGACACAGCATAGAGAATTATAGTTCAAGATCAAAACTGCTAGGGCTAAAGGGGAAGATAGCTATGCTGTAGGAATTGGGAGGAGATTGCACAAGCCAGGCTTAAAGAACAGATGGGCTTTGCACAGGAAATGGGACGAGTTGGAGGTATGAGATGATACTCCAAGGCTAGGAACAGCTTGTCAGTGGCACTTGCCCAAACACCTCCAGCTCTTACAAGGAAAAACCTGTGTCACTGTGTGTAAGAGTCACAGTAGCACCGGTGGGGGAATAAAGGATGAGCAAGGGGCTGTGACTGCAAAACCAAACCACAAGAACAGGAAGGAAAGGAGGGGAGGTGACCTCCAGGGGTGGCTTCCCAGACTACCTTTGTCATACCTCATTCAAATACAGTTGACCCTTGAACACAAAGTCTAGGGGGACCAACCTCCCACACAACCAAAGACCCATACATAACCTTTGACTTCCCCCAAACTTAACTACCAACAGCCTACCAGTCCATTCACACAGATGTTATGTTCTGTGTATGATATACCATATTCTTACATCACAATAACCTAGAGGAAAAAGATGGTAAGAACATAACAAAGTAAAAAAATGTATTTACTATTAATTGGAAGCAGCTCTTCATAAAGGTCTTCACCCTCGTCTTCATGTTGAATAGGCTGAGGAGGAAAAGGAGGGGTTAGTCTTGCTTTTTCAGGGGTGACAGGCAGAAGAAAATCCACATGTAAGAGAATCTGCACAGTTCAAACCTGTGTCGTTGAAGGGCAACTGTATTTACCAGTCTGCCTGGAACTTCCCACTTCCGTCTCTAAACACACAGCATCCTTCCTGTGTCTTCCTCTTCCTTCTTGGTGGAGACAGGGACCACTAGAACCTCGTTCTGGGTCTTCCATGCCCACGGCCTTCCCTGGTTTTTTCTTTGCTCAGTTCTCTGAACTAGTCCTGAGCAATTTCATTTTAAAAATATTTCATCATGATCCTGGCGCTTTGGGGGACCTCTCAATGCTCCATGTCTCTGTTTAATGACTAGAATTGAAGCCCTGGTCCTCTAGCCAGGGGCTACCCAAGAACCAAGTGGCATGCACATAGCTTCTTATAGACCAGTGGTTCTCAACCTCTGGGTCGCGACCCCTTTTTAACAATGAAAATACATTGCGGCATTAGAAAGGTTGAGAACCACTGCTTTAGACAATAGAAGTTTTCCTCAAAGCTGCTTGTGTTTTGATTTTCTTTCAATTTCAATTATCAGTGCACTGAAGGGTTTGCAGTTTGAAAATCATATGGCGATCCTTCATGTCTGTAAACATTAAGGCTCTAATGGATTACTTGGTGCACGCCATGCATCCGTTGTTTTCTTAAAATGGGGGCACACCTGTAGTGCAGACGTGAATATTTACAGAATGCGTATTAAGGATGAGAGTTGAACTTGGGCCATGAAGAGAATGTTAAATTCTTAAAACTAGCCACATGACACAAGGGAGCTATACAAAGCCAAAAATTCTTCCTCCTTTTTCACGCCTGTCTATATGGCATGCAAAAACAAAGCAGCAAAGCAAGAGTGGAGCTAGGAGTTCACCGTAACTATGCCTCAACACACATGCTCAACACATCCGCTGGCCTCACTGCTTCCCCGTTGCTGTGACATCAGGGTCCCCACTGGTAGGAGCACAACCATGTTCTTCTAGATGTAGGTGTTCAAAGAATTTCAATGCCTCTTTACTGTGCACAGAGCTGGCCTCACATTGCTGGGGACAGAGTGCTGCCTTAATGCCTGTGCTTGCAAGGATCTTACAATCTACGTGCATCCGTGAGTGTCGATAGGAGTGAAGCCTCCTCGGCTCACATTTGCAGCGTCTCTATCACATGGGAACCAGAAGGCTGACACTGCGAATGGGGCAAATTATGCAGTGTTCACTAAACACAGACCATTTTAGCCATCCTAATTAGGCACCGATAAAAAGATGAAGTCTCTTGAAGGTCAAAGAGGGATTCCCATTATGCCCCAGTACAAACCCTGGTCCAGGGACTCCACAAGACAGGAGACGTGCCCCGAGTTTGGTACAAGTCATCTCACCTAAATACTTACTCTCTCTCCTCCCTACAGTAGGATTTGCTATTGGGACCCCTCTCTGGCTAATCTTGCTTCAACTGCCTCAGTGTCATCCCAATCAATCCTTGTTTAGACATTCTGCCTCACTCACTCACAGCTAAGTCTCTAATTAGCCCCACCCACTTCAGATGGGGCTTTTCCTCAGTATCCATCCCAGGCTTCCACCCATCTCAACCAGTTTCTCACTGGCCCAAAGCAGGTGCTTCTTTTAGCAGTAGGCGTATTCTCATTCCTCATGACTAAAAGTTGTGACTTGTGGGAAGCAGAAAATTTCCTTTGCTACCAGGTTTGGTAGGAAGCAGGAACGTTTTCTCTAAGGCCAGGTGGACTCTGCGTCGCTGAGTCCCCTGATTTCAGCGTTGTACATAGCGTTCCCCCTCGGAGCCTTGCCAGTGCTCCTGCATTGGTGGGCTCCTCTGGATTATGCCACGTGCCTGGGTTTCTTCAACAGAAATAAAGTTGGTAAAACCTTAGAGATGAGGAGTGAAAAGCTAGAATGTGAGCCTTGAGCTTAATCCTACCACACTGCGTTAGTGACATGGGAGAGAAAAAACATACAGGGGTTCAGGGCTAACATCTGAATTGGGGGCATACAGTCAGTCCGTTAATAACATACATAAAGTCAGTTAGTCAAGGCCAAGGCCCTAATAGCATAGTAAGCCAGAACTTGGATGATGTCAGATGGGCCAAAGGCTTCAGTCACTTAAGAGGGCATATTTTGCTGAAGTACTTGTGTCTCTTTAAAGCTACTTCCCTGCTTCTGGACAAAATGGACAGAAGAGTGAAAGTTAATACTTAAGTAGTAGGGTTAGCAACATTTAAACAAAACACCACGTGCAAACAGGGACTAGGACTGAGAAACAAGGTTTTGAGCCATGTCCTCTTACCAACCTGATGAGCCATCATTGCTGAGAAGAGGAACAGCAGTTAGGCTGTCTAGTGGTGCAAAAGTAATTGCAGTTTTGCATTGTTGAAATCTGCCATTCAATATTGAATACATTCTTAAATGTGGTTATGTTATTTATCATTTTAATGTACATTTCTTGCTTTTTGTTCTTTTGCTCATGACCTATTACTTGATGTTTATTTTATATTTATTTTGGACCATGGAAATGTTAGACAAAGAAATTTGTGCCATTTTCTTATTCAAGTTCAAAATGGGTTGTGCATTGGGTCAGGACCGACGCCTGACCGCACACCTCACAACCAATGCTTCAAAAGGTGATGGAATGGGGCTCCAAAGTTTTGCCTCATCTGCCATGTTCCCCTGACCTCTTGCCAACTGACTACCCCTTCTTCAAGCATCTTGAAAACTTTTTACAGGAAAAACACTTCAACAGCAGCAAAAAAAAAAAAAATGTTTTCACAACCAGCAGGATGCAGAAAATGCTTTCCATAATTTGGTTCATCAAATCCTGAAGCAAGGATTTTTACACTACAGGAATAAACTTGATTCTCGTTGGCAATAATGTGTTAATTGTAATGGTTCCTATTATGATTAATAAAATTGTGTCTGATCCAAGTTATCATGACTTAAAATTCATGCTCCAAAACCACAATTACTTTTCCATCAACCTAATAAGCTACTCCTGTTTAAAATGTAGTAAGGCTAGTCATTCAACATGTTTTAAATTCAAAACAAACTGTCTGACCTGGCGACTCCTACATCTAAAATGTAAGCTCATGGAGTAATAGATTATTCAAGTACAAAAGTCACATGAAATTTCTAATTAACCCTGTGCATCTCGAATGTATCTATGAAACACCAAATGTGGATGTTTATTAGACAATCTCACACCACCCATTAGGACTGGTTTTTCTTGGCCCCTGAGTCAGTGATGTGTTAGTGGGAGTTCAAGGAAGCACTATTGATAAAGTTGTGAACAACTGAATGTCCACCAGCAGAGGAATAGTTGAACAAATTATGCACACCCGTGTGATAGGGTATCACATTGTTTCAAAGAATAAGGTAGGTCTATAGGTACTGGGAAAATGGGACATATTACGTGAAATTTCATGAGATATAACATTGTAAAATAAAAAACAAAACTTGTCAAAAAATGTGGGTGTGTGGCTGACGGTGCAAACTAAGGAAAATGTCCAAATTGAAGAAATAATGCAAGGTAAATTGTTAACAGTGGGTAGCTACATTTAGTAGTTAGGGAGAAGGGTGACCTTGGGAAGATCTTACTCTGTACAATTTCTTTTTAAAAGAGGTGGACTTCTGATTTTTACCTTTTCTTTTTTCGGTATTTTTATATTTAAAAAGTACTCGTAAAAATTGTCAACATTCTTGGATAAACAGTTAAATCAGGCAAACCCTGAGTGAACTGCAGACTTCAAGTCACTCTTACGAAGTGTCTCAAACTCATTTACCATGTGACTGTTGAGTAAGTCATTAATCTCTCTGAAGCTCAACAGTTTTCATCATATAAATGGGGGAGAATTCCTATTCTTTCTCCTACTATTATTAAGTCAAAAAAATTAAAATGTAAACAAGATCAGATGAAAAATACTTTATACAGAAGAGCAATGCAGGTCTGTCAGGCTGTGGAAGTAGAATTTATCTGTAAATTGGAATAAAAACAATTATAGTTAATGTTCCTTTTAATACTCGAGCTCCCGGTTTTTACTAAGGAGATGTGTGTCTTCTCCAGTAAAGGCTTTTTTGGCAGTACCCACAGTCTGGCCTGGCTCCAGTACAAACACTTCGTTTAGGACAAGTGTAAGGTGATCTGGTCTTGGAGTCTCAACTCATGAGCTGAAAGGGTCACTTGTTCTAATGTAGCTGATACTGTTTGCCTTCCTATCATTTCCTGCTTCAGAGGGCAGAAACATCTCCATGATATATGGAGTTGATCTGTCCCCATTCATGGTGGGATACATAATCAACTGTTAGTGGGTTTTTATTACAAGTAATTCCTGGCTATCCAAAAAGTACCCAGGTGGCTGGTGGCTAACTGAACAAATAGTTCTACCCACTTCAGTAATGGCTATCACATGATTCATAAGGTGTGATTTTAACCAGCGAACCTAAAACTAAGGGAGAATATCTCATTAATGGTGGTGGAACAGAAAATCATCTTGAGCAGAAACGCCAATACCACAATTCATGTTATTCCACCCTATGCATACATTAGCTGGTCTTATAGAATTTAAATTATTAAAATATTACATGCTATATTATTTTTCTTCCAGCTTCACTGAGGTATAACCTAGATCTTAACTACCACCTTAATTTAAGACATAGAAAATTTTCATCACCCCCCCCAAAAAATAACCTCTTAACCCTTTGCAGTCAATTCCCTTGCCCAAGTTCCCAAGAATTTAGTTTTCTAGAATTTCACATAAATGGGTGACATATAATCTTTTGTGTCTGGCTTCTTTAGCATAATGCTTTGAGATTCATTCATGTTGTTTTGAGTAGTTCATTCCTTTTTACTGCTAAGAAGTATTCATAGTATGGAATATACTGCAGTTTGTAGCTACTATAAATAACAGTGTGAACACTTGCATAATAATCTTCATATGGCCATATGGGTAAATCTAAATCAGACACTGCTGCCCCCATTCAAAGCTAGAAGATGGCTGGGATTTCTCTTAGTAATAGACTTGTGGAGTAAAACAGCTAGACGGTAGGTGTGTGTTTCACATTTTAGGAAACTGCCAGGCTATTTTCCAAAGTAGCCGCGGTGCATGAAGTTCTACTTGCTCTAATCTCACCCACATTTGGTCTTATCCGTCTTAAATTTTAGCCATTTAAATGGCACACAGTAGTTCACCATTACGGTTTTTATTTACATTTCACTGATGCCTAATGATGGTGAGCGTTTTTCACGTGCTTATTGGCTATTTATACATCTTCTGTGATTCTAGATGGAAGTAGGAAACTGGGAATATGAGACAAGGAAGACTAGCGGAAGCTTAGCTTCAGCGGAGGAGAGATCTCATACCTCCCTACAAAGTAAGACACATCCTAGTAGCTCAAGTAACTATTTAAAACCATGATTTTATAACTGATTACAGTAACATGTATGGCCTATGGCAAAAATAAGTTTTTCATTGTTTCCTAATGTTTATATTCCGCTGAACCTGACCAACAGGTTCATTTTAACTATTCCAGCAGAAGAGATCTCATTTATATGTTACTCTATCTCAGAGTAACAGAGTAAAAAATCCCTGCACGCTCAAATATTTTAAAGACTTGTGCTGCTGAAAGGAACATAAAAACACCACCATCTTGCAAAGACTAACGCCATCTTAGGAAACTGTTTTTGCAGTTTCAATCCCAGCACATGTGCTTGAATAAAGCTGCCCTCTTGCTTTTGCATCAGAAGATTGGCTCCTTTGTTGTCTCTGGGAACTCAGGACTGAGCATAACACTACAAGTTTTTCTTTTTACTTTAAAATGACTTTGGAAACTGTAACTGTTACAACATAATTGATTGTTAAACATTTTCTAAAAATGCTGTTTTTTTATTGTTTCCAAATGATGAATACATGTCTAATGGAGAACATGAAAACTAAAACCCTTCATCATCTCATACTCATGCAACACGCACACTAATCGATTATCTTGTTTTATCAATAAGGAAAAGAAAGGGATCCTGTTATCAGGAGTAATCAGTCACAGTGTGACACGCTGTTGTCTGAGGAACACTTCTAACTTTCAGAACCGCCTTGCACGCTGCTAGTGCATTTCTTCCGCACTCCACTGGGCCTCTACCCAGCAGGGCAGCTCCACATAGACACCACGTTTTTATATCACACAAGCTAGCCTAATGCAGGGAAAAGGTGGCTCTACCCACAGAAACAGACAGTGCTTTCTATCATACTTTATTAAACATTAAAGCACAAATGGATGTTCCCTGTGGAGGACTAAAGGACATCAGGGAACGAGAAAGGGACTTGGGAACAGAATCACACAACATAGATCCATCTTCACAAAAAGGGCTCGATATTGATTTCCAGAGAGGAGCAGGGCATGGTCAGCTCAAATTTGGTGATAACATCAGGATGAAGGACCCCAAGCTTTCCGATGCTTTGACCCTTGGCAAAGATCTCAGCACATCGCCCGGGGAAGAAAGTAGGGCCTGAAAAGAAAAAAAAAGAAGTGAGAGAAAAATCAATGTTTCTTCTGGTAAAAATGTCAATAGACATTTAAGGATAAGAGCCCACTAGTTTACCTTTAAAATACTATTCTTTAAACTACCGGCTATGAAAAGAGAGTGCTTTCTGACACTTTCTAGTACATGAAAGAAGTATTTGCTATTACACCAAGAATTCTTTTTTTTTTTTTTGAGACAGAGCCTCAAGCTGTCACCCTGGATAGAGTGCCGTGGCATCACAACTCACAGCAATTCCTGGGCTCAAGCAAGTCTCCTGCCTCAGCCTCCCAAGTAGCTGGGACCTGCCACAACGCCCGGCCATTTTTTGGTTACAGCCGTCGTTGTTTGGTGGGCCCGGGCTGGATTCGAACCCTCCAGCTCAGGTGTACGTGGCTGGCGCCTTAGCCCGCTGAGCCACAGGCGCCAAGCCTACACCAAGAATTCTTACAAGGAAAAAATGAGAGGCAAATATGAAATTAAGGGCCCAGTATTTTTGATTAAAGGAGTCCAAGCAGGAGGGATGAAGTAAAAGAGACTGAAGAAGCACAGGCAGGAGCAGTCTTAGGGTAATTCTGTCCACATTTGGAACTGGTCCGAAAAAGGACAAAGGAAAAAGAATGAAATGTAAAACTGATGAACTTACATGGGAAGAACCTGTTTTAAACAGGTTTTTCCATAGCGGTATTTGCTGGATAAGAAGCGTATATGGAATTCACTGGCTCTGCACAACGCCGCTCTTTTCCACCTTATTACACAGAGAAACCCGGGCTGCACTGTCATCGGCCCGAGGGAACTGCACGTCTGATTATAGGCCCTGCGAGCAGAATGTGCCCCACGTTCCTGCCTGAAAAAGCTTTCTAAGCAGTTTCAGAGCATCCACTGTAAAACCACAGCAAAGGCCAGCCCCACACAAGTCTGGGTTGATCCCTCATTTACTTCAAGACAGCAGAAACTTGTCTCTTCATCTGGGTGCCAATGTACTGATACGGCTCACCAAACCAGCAACAGCTCTTGAGGTTTAAAGAACAAAAAACAAACACAGAGGCCTACTCTCTATTCACTAAATTGCCAATGCCACAGAAGTTTATCAATGCTCTGTACTCTACTGAGGTTTAAAAATATGTTGATTCATTTCTCCCACCACTAACTTGAAAAGGGATCAGGCCTGCAGCTTCTGACTGATTTGACCGAAGTGTTTACTGGCATGAACTATAAATACCCAGCAGAGCAGGGCCTCCAGCCTGCCACTTCAGAGTGGCTACATTATTGATGAAAGAGCAAACGGCTGAGTTTCCAAGGTCAGTACCATTAAGACATACGGGATTAGGTGGGGGCCGGGGGGCCCTGCTACTGTCAAGTTAGTGCCATAGAGACAGGAAAATTACATGTATCTCCTGATAAGCACAGAAGGATGTTTGTTTATATTTCTGGAGAAAGACCTGGAAGATATTTTAAATTCCCATTCTTAAATAATCCTAAAGCATCCTGCTTGAAATATAAAGTGACCTGTTTTTCACATCTTTCCAAACTAAGTAATTCTGCTTTACTGTCTACTAAAGCAATTTCAAAGAACTGCAGTGGACTATTTGGCTCTTTGCACTAACCCATATGTGGGGAGAGGGGCAGAGGGAGGAATCAAATAATGTAACGCAAAAGCCAAATTGGATTGACAATGTCAAGCCTTAGTCTGATATGAATATGTGCATTACTAAATCTGGATAAAGACGGTGCTTTTTAATTCCATCAAAATGAAAACCAAACTAAAAATCAAAACTACCCTCCCCTGCCCCCCTCAAAAAGAAAAAGCTTCAAATGACAAATACGTGAACTTGGTACAGTGTTGATGGAAGACTGAAGGGACTACTGAGAACCTTTTATTCCGGCACTCTAGTGCCCCTTTATATGGAGCTATATCTGACTACACCTAAACAGCACTATGTGAGGGAAAAAAAGACTATTTTTAAAGGCCTCTCAGAAAGGAAATGTTCAAGATCTTCCCTGATAACCTTGCTACGTGTAAGAATCCTCTCTATATCAAAATCCTTCCCTTTATCTATCTTTAATTCCTATTTGATTTGATTCACTTTTAGTGACGTACATAACTAAACTATTTTAGAATCTAAGCCAGATGTGCTGATTCTGACAATGTTAGCAAAATAAAGTCTAACAGATAAGAGCTTAGAATTTTTACTTCATAAAACCACTTTTTTGAATCTGCACTTTACAGCAAAATTCAGTGACATTCTCCAGTTGCCAGTTCTATCTGTGTTCAGAATCTTAGATCAAACTTTGCTTCAGTTCATTAGCCAGCTGGGTAGTTGGTCAAATAAAAATATTTCTATCACTGGATACAATTTTCCCTCTTATCAAAGAAAAGCAAAGAGAACTGAAATTCACATTCTGCTTTATTTAAAACATGTCCCAGTATACGAGTATTCTAAATCCAAAGCTCTTACCCAAGGACACGGACTCATCCGAGTCATCCTAAACAGCCCCGAGGTCAGAGGCCTTTACTGGACCCCAGCAGGGCAGGCACCAAAGAAGTCTCTACCCTTTCATCTAATACTAATCCTCCCGACCCACCTACATATAAGCCAAATAATATGATTTCTGTATGGACTCCACTTTTTAACTTTTCTCGCTATTTTTCTCTTTTATCATTTTTTAAATTTATTTTATTATTTTTTTTTGAGACAGAGCTTCAAGCTGTCACCCTGGATAGAGGGCCATGGCATCACAGCTCACAGCAACCTCTAATTCCTGGGCTCAAGCGAGTCTCCTGCCTCCGACTCCCAAGTAGCTGGGACTACAGGTGCCCACCACAACGCCTGCCCATTTTTTGGTTGCAGCCGTCATTGTTGTTTGGTGGGCCGGGGATGGATTTGAACCCGCCAGCTCAGGTGTACGTGGCTGGCACCTTAGCCCATTGAGCCACAGGCGCTGAGTCTTTTTTTTTTTTTTTTTTTTAATCATTTTTAACGAGGTCAGATGGTGTCTGGTCGCCTAAGCAGTGAATTAGGAATTCACATATGAATTATGTGAGGACTTTTTTGGTTATCTGTGGTATCAGATATTACAAAAATTTTGCTCATCGGCTTTTGTTAGTGATTGTATATTTAGTGTATGACCCAAGACGACTCTTCTTTTTCCAATGTAGCCGAGATAAGTCAAAAGGTTGGACACCTCTGTCTGAATAAACATGATTTTCTTACTGACTCCTCAGCAAGGCTGAAGTTCTATCCTCCACATACACAAAAGGGCCTTCACGTTATCAAGGAGCATAACAGAGAGAACCTAATTTTTGTGCCACATGACTGATGGTACCTGTAAACTATAACAGAGATGATCAAGGAATTTTTGTTTGTTTGTGTGTGTGTGTGTGTGTGTGTTTTTAAAAGAGGTCTCACTCTGTTGCCTGGGTTAGAGCACACTGCAACCTCAAACTCCTGGGCTCAGGGAATCCTCAATCACTTGAGCCACCAAGACTGGCCTATAGTAATGTTTGTAAGTATTAGAGCAAACTTTTCAGTTTTGTTAGACCAAGTACAGGCAGGAGCCACTGCACCAACCTAAAGGAAAATTAAAAATTACTACAACACAATCATTTCTTAGTGCTTTAAAAAACTCTTATGGTTCAAATCAAGCTCTACAGGCAGAAGTGAATCACTTCAAAGGACGTAAGAGAGGATAATTGCTTCACTAACAAAACAAAAGGGCACACCCAACTAAGGCAGAGATTCGACCCAGAGTTCAAAGATGAGAACATCTCTCCACTGTTGGCAGAAAGGGTATCGAGCTCAGTGACACAAGCAGGTCAACGCCACCATAATGCTCCAGCCATAACTACACATCTTAAATAAGAGTATTTCCAGAAAGAAAAGTTACATCTGAATGGAACAGAACACACGCCTAGGCTTGTGAAATATCAGAAGTGGGTAGCAGCCAAAGGCTACTTTTACTGCATCAACAAACAACGTATTTATGAGGAGCAGAACGCTATATCTAGAGACATAAGTTGCCAATTCAAGGAAAACCATATTGCCTTGTGAATGGGAATTCTAAAATTCAAATTCCATAAAGTACATTAGTTTTCCTTTTACTCATGTATTTAAGCCCTAACAAGAGTTCCTTGGCTTACTTATTTCAAGATACATAAATACTACAATTTTCAACCTGTACCCAAAATGCTTCCCAGCAAAAAGCCTCTGAAGCCCACTTTCCTACCTAGTTCCTTACACCGATGAACTCTCAGCTTTGCTGGTATTCATCACAGCAAAATGGCTTCCAACGTAAGCTGAGAAACTAGTATTCTCTGTTGAAATACATGTGGAAGCCCAGACAAAAGAAACATCAGTTAAGCACAAATAAGAATTTAATTTCCAAAACTTAGTGGGGTGTAAGTAAGTCCCTTAATTAAAGCCTTTGTAACATCTCCTTGAGGTCTGTAATTGTCTCTGTGCTCCAGTGGCCGGACCCCTCTGAGGACCTTGGGGGTAATTCCTGGGCTCACAATCCATCCTGGCACCTAGTTGTTAGCACGTTTTCTGGCTAATTGACCATCAAAGGTTTGTGAGCTCCCTTTCTTGCTGGTTGCCAAACACCTTTCACAGTTTCTTTTTTGACCAATTTTTTTTAGAGTAATATTATAGGCCCCAAGTTTGAATACGCTTTACACATAGATTCATTCCTATAATTTATGAAGCATCGGAAGTAAAAGCTTAAGGTGGTAATTGAGCAGAACCCCCCCAGTCTGAAAACATCAGGCAGGAAGATGAAGCATGGGGCTCTGAACTCCTTACTGGCTACATTCAACTTATTCACTGGGGAATTTATTTAACCCATCTATAAAAAAAAAATCATCTACTCAGACAATTTTACTTTTCCCTTTCTTTACGTTATTGATACATGTTTGGGGGTTCAACTCCACATATTATAAATACTTAACCACTCAAAGTCTATACAATAAAAAGGTAAGAACAAAATCAAAAGGGGAGCAGGGAATATTGGAAAGGGAATGTCTACATATCACATATATTGTAGTAGGTAACAGCTACGACCACTGGGAGTTTTATTAAGCCTCCAAATTCAAGTATGAAATATAAAATACAGAATTAGATAGATAAGACACTGGACCAACCAAACATAGTTAAACCTGTCTTAAAAGACTGATGTGGACTATGGAGTGAGAGGAGGAATAATCACTTAACAGGCTGCCTCTGGGACTGGCACCTAACCTTGCCCTTCCCTTCCCAGCAAAGGACGAAAAAAAAAAAAATTCCCTCCATTCTGGAGTAAAACTGGAAAACTGGCAGGGTGGGTGACAAGAGAAAGAGCAGGATGAAGCTGAAACCTCACTTCCTATGGAGGAACTTTCTCCTGGTCCCCACCCGTTCTGAGAATGCTGCCACCATAGCTGCCTGACTGCTTCTAGCACTTCACCACCTTCCTTTTCTAAATGATGCTGACTTAAAGGAAAAAACAGAACACAGGCCCTCTAACACTGCATATACCATACACGTGAGCATGGGATCGGTCTTAAGCTTAGTTGTCAAAGTTTTAAAATCAGCAGTTTTTTAGGGCACCAATGAAGTAACACCAAATGGGGAGAAAACAAGGGAGAAAAGTGTACAAAATAGGTGAGACGTTTAACTTATAGAAAGAAAGGAAAAGGCTAAGGAAAGTGAAGAAGAAAAATAACCAAGGTATAACCACCAAAACGTTTTTTCATATCCTAATATGCTCAGTTTGGAGAAAACATCTCTGCAAAGACCATTTAATTGGTAAGTGGAAACTGAATAATTTCCAACTGGTAATATAAAACACTCATTTCCCCCAGATGTACACAATTCTTCACTTTTCATTTGAAGTGAAATATTTATGGTACCTAAAGTCTGTAAAGAGAAGGGACCTAATCCCTTGAGTTTAATGGCCATCTTTCATCCCTTTCTGAAGATCAAAAGAAAGATAAACCCCTTACACAACTTTACAGAGCTAATCCCAACACACCTGCAGACATCATTAACTTTTAAAGTGAAGAAAACTGGACAAGGGAGAAGAGCTGGTACCTACTTAACCCCACAGCATGGAACTCACAGAGAAAGCCTATGTGGCAGCAACGCTCTATCAAAAAAGGGTGGCAAGCTATCTGTCTTACAAATGAGGACAGGATCCAATGGCACCTTCTTCCTACAAAGAAATCAGCAGAACCCAGACTACCTCATCCTCTCATTAGTGGATAAATGTCTGCAGTAAAGAACTATCTTTTCTAAACTGCTACAATCTCTTCATGACTAAGTATTTAGACTCATAACTCCAGAATTTCCCAGTCTTAATTTGTGCACAGATATTTACCATTTATTTTCATGCCTGTCACTTTTTAACATTTCTTACAAAAAATGTAATTAATCAGCAGGGCAAATACTAAGTGATTAAATAGAAAATGCTAGGGGAATGTTGAGAACTATTTTAAAGTCTGATCTTAACTATGAGCCTCTCATACACACACATACTCGTATTTCACAACCTGAAGGAGGTCAGGAATGCTGGGAGAGCTTCAAGGTGAAGTTTAAATCAGTCTCAAATTAACTTGTAAACCAACATTTAACCCTAGGATGTTAAAAAGTACCTCACTGTCAGTCTGCTTTGAAAATTCCTATTCCTAAAAGATGCTACCATCCCACGTTTGTGTGACACTCAGATCATTTAACCCCAAATTTTCACATTTCTTAAATGTTTATATATTTCTTATATTCAGAATAACAACTTCAAAAATAAAAGGTATCTAATGAGTATAATAATAATAAAGAGGTTACAGTAGGGTTAACTAAAATTTTGAAATATTGAGAATATAAGACTGTATCCATGGTTTCACTGTCAACGTACTAATTAAGACCTTTAGCTAATTTGGAGCAAATTTTACTTCAAACATGTAATCACGACAGATGTTTTAGTTTTAAAGTAAGATTTCAGTTGACTCACAGGCTGTGTAAAAGAAAAAGAAAAGAATAATGAAAGTGTAAAAACAGTACCCTGCTTTCTCCTCATCTTCTCATCTCAGACCCAGCACAGCCCAGGCCAAACCCTTCATGGGACAGGCAAGTTACAGATGGGGAATGTGAAACACAAGGCGATTAAGAGACTTGCCTAAGGCAGGCGACAGCAGAAGCTCGGGGCAGGCCAAGGAGAAGGGCCACAGGCACAGAAAGCCTAGGACGTTTTTAAGACTTTGGTCAGGCTATCCATTTTATGTTTGCAAACTTCTTCAGGTTTAAAATTAAATAAATAAACAAACTTAAGAGCAGAAAAGAAAAACTGTTTCATCATCTGTAACCTTAGGACATACCCAAGTATGCTCTGCAGTATTTTATAATACAACAACAAAATATTGATAAAACCTAGAGCCTCATGGAAAAAACAACTATATATTTTTAAAATCCCATAGAATATAGGCACTTTTAAAGAATAAATTTCAGATTCTTGAAACGAGGCTGTAATTACTTTGGCAGATAAATAAGCACTAGAGAGACATCATCTAAAAAGGCAAAGGAAAGGAGCAGATATTTAGAACTTATGGCAGACATCACATCTGAATTTAAATTCCTGCAGAATCCTAAAACCGGAAATGACGCTGAATGCAACCCTGACTATTCCCTCAGTTGACAGATAAGAAAACGGAGACCAAAAAGGTTAAGAAAACCACCCCAGGAAAACCAAAAAGGTTAAGAAAACCACCCCAACAGGGTTGACATTAGAACTCAGGTCTTCCAATCCAGCCTGCAATTCCTTTATCTAATGTTTCTTTTCTGAGGGCAGACCTAATATCTACTTTCAGTTTACTCTGAAGAACAATTTACCCATTCGAAATGCTTCCACAAAATCCTGTAGCTCTCCCAGTAATCCTTTGGTGCAAACAAGACAGACATTATCATTCTTACTTTGTAGATGAAGAAGTCGGCATTAAGAGAGTGACTGCTTTTACGTACAGGAAGGTGAATGACAAAGTATAGAAGGGAAAATGAAGATGCTGGATGTGGAGGGGGAGAAGCAGAAAAAAGTAAAACAAAGACACAAAAACCCTGCAAGACAGGAAGGGCGAGAGGGTTCAGAGATCAGCTGCCACCCTCCCACGGGGCCGGGAAGGCCTGTGCATGGGAACATCATGCTCCTCGTGCACAGTCCCGAGCCACGTCCACATGAGGTGCTGAGAGGCATGTTGGGGGAATGACAGGCTGCGCGAGTCCCTTGGGCAGACGACGGCATTCACTTCTCAAATGTCAAGGTTCGGCCACAGCTATTCAACACCAAAACAACTGGTCAAAATCAAAACCACAACTGGGACCTCAAGGAAGTGGACCCCACCTATCGTTATAAAGTGTTGGGACTACTTTAAATGAATGTTCATCTTTCGGATTCCTACACTGATGTAATGTATACAGAAGAGTAATTTAAACTAAAAAGTAGAACAGAGTCTCTCCAAACAAAGCATTATATGGGGAGAGGAGAAGAAATTAGCTGCCAGATGAAAGACACTGGAAAAGACAGTTATCTAATGGTTCTTCAATTAAGTTTCAGTATCCCTATTACCCCCCCAAACCACGGTAAATAAACATTTCTAATTTTTAAACAAAGTCGATTATGGACTGATACCTTATTAAAAATCAGAGCATTTAGTCATTAAAGGTTCATAAACTTTGTTTCTTAAACAAAAATTTTAGGAAAATGTCAAGAAATAATTTTTTAATCTAATTTCCTAGATAATACCTAACAGATGATAAGCTACTGGTTTCCGTGCTGCGGGAGTTACTAAACTGAACTGTATCTTTGGTTCAACTAAGCAAGGAGGGAGCAAAACAGACTGAGAAAAGCTGTCAGGACGCAGGGGGATGATTTTGAGGGATAAACGACAGAAGCAAAGTGAGAAGAAAAAGTTGGCCCCTTCTGCATCACTCTCAGCACAGCCCTTAGATGGAAAACCTGGTTACTAAGTACAAAGAGCTCTGAAGAGGTGATGGAAGCCAACGTTTGCTCTAGCTTCAGGGCAAATCAGACCCAAAGAGCCATCCCAAGCCCTCCACTTTGAAACTTAATACATTTTTGAAACTGTTATAGAAAAATCCAACATACCATAGAGCATCAGCTAAATATTTTATAAACTCCCTAGCTGTGGCATAAGTGTTTCCTTTATACTAGAGATAGACATAATTATTTAAACCTTAAAATCATAAATGAAGTATTTAATTTTCAAAATTAAGGTGTCACTTCAATTTCAAATTATCTCACTTGACTTATGGAAAAAACACGTTCATTTTATTGTTGTGAAGAAGGATCATTAATGGACTAAGAAGAAGTGGGTTGATTAAGGAGACTACAAAGCTAACTCTGATGTGTACTTCCGCATTTCTTGAGATATTTCTCGAGAAAAACAATGAAGACTAGAGGCCTCCCTTCAAAGAGGAGGCTGCAGCAAACTATGTCTTTAGAATGCCACGAATGTGTATACTTCACTCTGATATGAACCAGTTCTTTATTCCAGTTCTCACCTACTTTCAAATATAACTATGTTTCCTTCAAGACCTGTTCAACTTGACTGGAAAACTGTTAAAAATCATTTAATCTTTTAAATGCATCAAAAGCATTATGCTTTAACATTTTTTTCTATTTTCTTTTTTCTATTTTTTCATAGACTTCCAAAAAAGCATCTGACATAAAAAAAAAAAAAAAAAGGAACTTAGGAGGGTAAACAGTTATCATTTTGAAAAGTCACAGCAGTAACTGGAAAGCCACATGTATCAAAACAATCTACAAAGCATGTACAAAAATACAAAAACTAGATCTATTCTGCATACTGTAAATGTAATTATGCATAAAATATAAACAACTTAGAGATTCAAATATAAAAAAGGAAAGAAATGGGTGGTGCCTGTGGCTCAGTGGGGGGGGATGTGCTGGCCCCATGTACCGAGGGTGGCGGGTTCAAACCCGGCCCCAGCCAAACTGCAACACAAAATAGCCGGGCATTGTGGCAGGCACCTGTGGTCCCAGCTTCTTGGGAAGCTGAGGCAGGAGAATCACTTACGCCCAAGAGTTTGAGGTTGCTGTGAACTGTGACACCATGGCACTCTACTAAAGGCGACAAAGTGAGACCCTGTCTCTAAAAAAAAGATAGAAACATTTGAGCACTAGAAGAAGTATGTAAGATTCCTTTCTAATTCCAGAGTGAGAGAAATTTTCCTAACTGTGATTCAAATCCACAAGTAATGGGGAAAAAATTAATACATTTGACCAAAGAGATATTTAAAAAATCCTTGTGGCGGCCTGGGTGAATTTTTTATGAAGAGGACTCCCCAGGCAAATGAAGCAGTATCAAAAATACACTACTGGGACTTGATCAAACTAAAAAGCTTCTGCACTGCTAAGAACACTGTAAGTGTAGCAGGCAGACAGCCCTCAGAA